>JANEHK010000386.1:14656-29270 GCA_025960845.1 Tachycineta bicolor | reverse complement strand
GACTTAACCAAACAGATTCTTGTTACTACCTCTAGGCATGAGCCTTTTAAGTTACAGCTTTCTGAGGCCATGTACTTGAGGACCACGGAGTGGACCTTCCTTTCCTTAAACATCAAAGAGCAAGGTACCTGGCCAGTCAGTGGAAAAGAGTTCATCGTCATCGGGGACTGTAAGTACACCCCGCAAGAGGTCGAGGTCCTCCCAGGAGTGCTGGTTAACAATCCTGGAAACCTTGTCCTCTGGCTGCGATGCACCCATCTGCCAACATTCCTTCCAAAGGGACAAATCATCGCCCAAATCATCCCTGCCCGGGGGCCAAGCAAAACATCGACGGTCCCAGTGGCTTGCCCAGTGCAAGCCATCACAGAAGAGAGGCCCCGGGTAGCGTGTGAGTTCACGGTGGGTGGGGAAACCCTGAACATCCGGGGTCTTTTAGACACCGGGGCAGACATAATGATCGTACCAGCGCAGGATTGGCCGTCACATTGGGCTCTGCAAGACGTGGCTGGACAAGTCCAAGGTGTAGGAGGGTCACAATTGGCACGACAATCTAAGAGCATAGTACAAATTAGGGGGCCGACAGGGCAATTGGCGAACATACGCCCTTACGTTTTGAACTATAAGGAACCTCTGCTTGGAAGAGATCTCATGTCTCAATGGGGGGTCAAGATTGACATACCTGACCCCTCAGTGGAAATTTCCACCACGACCATTGGAGAGCGTCCCACCAAAAAACTAAATTGGCTGACTAATGATCCAGTTTGGGTGGAGCAATGGCCGCTGTCAAAACAAAAATTAAAAGCGCTCAAGGAGCTCGTGGAGGAGCAATTACGTAAAGGCCACATTGTCGAAACAGACAGCCCTTGGAATTCTCCGGTTTTTGTCATTCAAAAGCCGGGGAAGGGCAAGTGGCGCTTCCTCCAAGACCTCCGCCAAATTAACAATGTAATTGAAGACATGGGGTCCCTCCAACCTGGGATGCCTTCCCCAACTATGCTCCCTCAAAATTGGCAATTGGCAATAATAGATATAAAAGACTGCTTTTTCCATATTCCCCTACACCCGGACGATGCCCCACGTTTTGCTTTCTCGGTACCTACCATCAACCGGGAAGCCCCAAGGAAGCGATATCACTGGCGGGTACTCCCTCAGGGAATGAAGAACAGTCCGGTTATCTGCCAGTGGTATGTTGCCTCCTTGCTGTCCCCTGTCCGCGCAGCCGCGGGCCAGGCCATCATTCACCACTACATGGATGATGTCCTGGTGTGCGCCCCGAGCGACGATGAACTTACACATGCGCTTGACCTGACAATCAATGCATTGATTGCTGCAGGGTTCGAGCTGCAGGAGGAGAAAGTTCAACGGATGCCACCATGGAAGTACCTCGGGCTGGAGATCAGCAAGCGGACCATTGTGCCGCAAAAATTTGCCATCAAAACAAAAGTGAGTACTCTCGCGGTTGTCCACCAACTGTGTGGGGCTTTGAATTGGGTAAGACCCTGGCTAGGTCTGACCACTGAGGACTTAGCCCCCCTTTTCAATTTATTGAAAGGGGGAGAGGAGCTTAGTTCTCCTAGGGTTCTTACCCCAGAGGCGGAGAAAGCTCTGGAGAGGATTCAGGACGCAATGTCCTCAAGGCAAGCTCACAGATTTGACCCCGAGCTGCCTTTCAAATTTATCATCATGGGGAAGTTACCACACCTCCATGGGATGATCTTCCAGTGGAGGGACATCCCGAAAAAGGACCGAGACGGGAAAGATCCACTCTCCATCATAGAGTGGGTCTTCCTGAGTCACCATCGGTCCAAAAGGATGACCCAGCCGCAAGAGTTGGTAGCTGAGCTGATCCGAAAGGCAAGGCTTCGGATCAGAGAATTGGCCAGATGTGACTTTGCGTGCATTCACATCCCAATTGGATTACGCTCAGGCCAAATTTCAAAATCAATGTTGGAACACTTGCTTCAGGAGAACGAAGCGTTGCAGTTTGCTCTAGACTCCTTTGCTGGGCAAATTTCAATTCATCGGCCTGCCCACAAAATTTTCAATCAGGATGTCAAATTAGTATTGTCACTCAAGGAGGTTCAAAGCAGAAGACCACTCAAGGCCTTAACCGTTTTTACAGACGCGTCCGGAAGGTCCCACAAGTCGTTTTTGACTTGGAAGGACCCTCAAACTCAGCAGTGGGAGGCTGATATCGCTGAGGTGGAAGGATCACCTCAGGTTGCTGAGTTGGCTGCAGTCGTTAGGGCATTTGAGAGGTTTTCCGAACCTTTTAATCTGGTCACAGACTCCGCATATGTTGCGGGGGTAGTGTCTAGAGCGGAGCAAGCTGTCTTGCAAGAAGTGTCCAACATCACTCTGTATGAGTTGCTCTCGAAATTAGTTAAACTAGTCTCCCACCGAGAGCAACCATTTTTTGTAATGCACACAAGGTCACACACGGATTTGCCGGGGTTCATTGCGGAGGGAAACAGGAAGGCGGATGCGCTCGCTGCCCCTGCTGAGATGGCCCCTCTGCCAAACATCTTCCAACAGGCTAAACTCAGTCACCAACTGTTCCACCAGAACGCTCCTGGCCTTGTTCGCCGCTTCCACCTAACGCGAGAACAGGCCAAGGCCATAGTGGCTGCGTGTCCATCCTGCTCCCGACATGCGATCCCAACTTTGCATGCGGGGGTTAATCCCTGGGGGCTCAAAAGCTGTGAGGTGTGGCAAACAGATGTCACTCACTTCCCCGAATTCGGCCGTCAAAAGTATATTCATGTGTCTGTAGATAACTTCTCTGGAGCAGTCTTTGCTTCTGCCCACACAGGAGAGAAGGCAGGGGATGTCATTAAACATCTTATCCATGCCTTCTCCTTTATGGGTATCCCGAGAGAACTAAAGACAGATAACGGCCCGGCGTACAAATCCAGGGAGCTCTGCAGCTTCCTGCAGCAATGGAGGGTGGAGCACAAGACCGGCATCCCCCACTCCCCCACAGGTCAAGCCGTGGTGGAGAGGACCCATCAAAATATCAAGAGAGTTTTACATCAGCAGCAGCGGGTCCTCAAGACAGAAACACCGTCTGTCAGGCTGGCCAGGGCGCTTTTCACCATCAACTTTTTAAATTGTTCTTTTGAAGGTTTAAATCCACCCATGGTGCGGCATTTTAACGATAAAGCGTCTTTTTCCATCAAAGACAGGCCTCCAGTCATGGTCAGGGATCCTGAGTCTGGAAGGACGGAAGGGCCTCATGACCTGGTCACGTGGGGACGTGGGTACGCTTGCGTGTCCACCCCCACGGGGCCAAGATGGATTCCAGCAAAATGGGTAAGGCCCTACGTCCCTAAGGGCTCAGGATCAAAAAGAGTCACCAGTCCACAGGTAGCAGAGGCAGCGTGGAGGCGAAAGAGGAAGGAACCGTAACATTCCTAGGCGGAGCTCCCTTTTTCTAACTGTCCTGAATTTATGTAATTCCTATCTGTTATTATGTTCTGTAACCTTTGTATTTAGTTGTCTTTCAGTTATAATGATGAAGTCTATCCCAGCCGGATCCCCTACTCCAAGGAAGAATTATCTGATCCTTGGAGCCATATTGACGCTCAGCCTTTGTCTCCCTGTGGAAACATCAAACGGGAGACTGACGATTGGCTGGGCGGGATTTTCACCAATTGGGGAATTTCTGGCTGGGTTTCATCAATTATAAAGACAGTTTTGTTGTGCTTGTTTATTTTAATGTTAATTCTGATTGCGTTCGGTATAATCAAAAGAATGTTGTATAATTTGGTTTCCGCCACCACTCACTCCCCCACCATAAATCATCTCGCCATGCCACCTGGAAAGGATGGATTGGAGATGGAGGAAGAGCTGGAGTGGGACCGTGAAGAGGACGACGACTGGAACCCCGACGAAGAAAATCATGGACTGGGGTATCCGACCTGACAGGGGTGGTTCACGGAGATCTACCCGGCGTCCGAATGTCTACCTCCCCCATTCCAAGTCACCTCCTCTTTAAGAACAGAAAAGGGGGAGATGTGGTGGTGTGCATTTTGTTTTTATTTATTTAATGTAATTTATATTGAGTTTTTTGTAAAGGTTTGTTCCTTGTACCCCCCTGTGTTTTGTAATAGTTTTCCCCCTTATGAGTTAGTTGTATAAGTAGATGTTTTCTGTCAATCATTTCTTCCCTGCACCTGTCCCTCTCAGCTTCCCCCCCCTCTCCTCGTGGTCGCCCTGTCTGTCACTTGGAGATCCTTCCCTGGATTCTGGAAAGATCCAGGAGAGGCATCGAGTGATAGGCTGGTGCCCGGGGAATCCCCTCCTACCCTCCTATGATTCGTTAATGGTTCCAAGGTTGACTTCCCTGTTACCACCCCTGTGTTCCCTGGTTGGCTGGCCTGTTGTCAGCCCTCCCCCGTTTAAAAGTCCCTGTCTAGCTTTGATCCCGGCTCTTCTGGGCAGGGGATCAGGGGGTGCTCTATTTCCCTGCAATAAACTCTGTTTTGCCCTGCCTGGAGGAGTCACCCTTTCTTCGGTCCACCGCGGTTGCATCCTACATCGGTCCACTCGCTGCTGCTGCTGCGAGGGAATTAAGAACCCACGGGGAAGGAGGCGGCTCGTCCGACGTGCTGCCCTGACCCTATCTACGCTGCCGCAGTGTCTAACTGAGCTAGCCTGCGAGCGCTGCAAGCGCGAGGACAGACACAGCGACAACCCCCTTCTTCAGCTAATAAATTGTCTAAAGCCAACCTATTCTGCTACACAGCCGCTCTTGTTTGCGTTTGTTGCCTTGATATTAATTCCATTGCCTGACCAGTTTTGTTCACTATTATCTCTACAGGAGCTTGAAGTCTTATAATACGATTTAGCATATAAATTGGGGTTCGATATCCCCAACTCCCATCTTGTGCCCAGGTGGCTGGCCCATATGTTTCCAGTATGCCTTCAGGGGGCCATTCCTCATCTCCCCATTTTTGGAATCCTCCAATCAATTCTCTTTTGTTTCTCTTTAGATCCTCAGAAACTGGTATCCCTAATCGATCCCCATCAGGTCCTGATAAAAGAAAAAATCCTGGCTGTATAATTCCCAGAGTGCAGCTCCCTTTCCACTAGGAGGAGAGTTTTGGGTATGCTCTTTTTCCACATATCCAAAATAAGCCATTTGGAGCTTTCCAATAGTTAAATTTTTGTTGATCTATATTTTTCTCCCAAAATCTTGAAATTTCCTGGATGCCATAGTAAGGATTTTTACCTGTATCATTATATTGAAAAAAAAAAATTTGTTATCATACTTAAAATTCACTTTTTTGGCTTTTTCTTGGGTCCAATACACAGTTGGTGCTTCTGGGACCCACCATACAGAAGTTCCATTACTGACTTTGTATCTTTTACAGGGTGTTTTTCCTACTTCATAAAAGAACCTTTTCCCAGTGCGCCAGAGACATTCTTCCCCTATCACTGTTGAGCTTAAAATCTACCCTTCTGGTCTGTTTTCTCCACTTGTACTTGCTTGGTTCCATTTTAGAAGCTCAATTGGGCCTAAGCTGATGCCTTTCCATGGCAATCTTCTGACATGAAAGCCCCTCCACAGACCCAACAATTGATTATGTTAAGTTCCTTACTTTTTCTTTCCCCCAATTCTACACACTGATTTTTACCCATCCTTGAGATATCTATTTCTTTCTCTAATTGCTGTTCAAGTTTGATATACAAATCATTGATTGAAATTGGCACAGGTTTAGGTGGTTGTACTGACTTAGCCTTTTTGCTTATCAATTGCTCTTTTACTAAATCTTGTGCTTTGTGCCCAGTAATGTAGGTGAAACAAATCCATCTCTTCTCTTTTGGGCACTGACTTCCCATCCTGCTACCACTTGTTCCTAAGTTCTCTGCAATCCAGTACTTTTTCCCTTTATGTATGCAATTGCCTAATTTGGATGGGTTATAACAGTGGCTGTTGACATGAGTGTGAGAAATGAAAAAAGAACCTCAGTGTCTTTCCATGTACAGCTTTTGGTAACCTCTGTAGCATGGCCTTGTCAATATCCCAAAAGGGAGAAGACAAAAACTGAGTGACAGAAAAAGGAGTAACAGAGGTCCAGTATGGCTTATACTCCCACCTCCCATGCCTATGGGGTTGCAACCCACAGCAGGGGTATTTGATCTTCTTGGTGGCGAACACAGAGGCCAATCTGGTCTTACCTCGATTTCCTTGTCACGTCCTCTTAGCTAATTTCCAGATAAATCATTTTTGACGCTCCTTAACTGTAGTTTCCCAGCGTTCCTCAGGTATCTCCCATTCAACAGGCACTAATAATTCCCGTCCACAAAACAAAGTTATTATTTCAGTTTCTTCGAATTCTGCCTGGATAGGAGACCGATTTGGCCCTTGACGCTTCCTGCAACGAGAGCGTCGCTTGTGTGAACTACAATACTAATTCTTCCCACAGTCTAAACATTTACATTTAACCAAGCTAGCATGTCTGGTATTTGGGTGGATCAAACAGGGTATTTGGTCTGGCACTGATGGAAGTTGCAACTCCTCTTCTTCTTTGCATAAATCACAGGCTAAGGCGTGAACACAAGAGTTCTCTGTCCAAAACAGTCCTGATCCTCTTGTTTGGAGTGGAAGTATTCCTCCCCAGGGAGGGTATCGGAGGCGTCTCAAAGCTTGTCCAGGCGGTACTTGAAGCCACTGATATAAGTTTGGCCTTATCTCCTAATTAGGTGTGATCCTGGGTATGTTTCTTGGACCATTTGGGTCTTCCCAGTTCATTACCACCCAGTCCCCGTTTAAGAGTCAGTTTTGTATCACTCAATTCAGATGTAATCGTCCACTCCTTAGGTTTTTCTACAGGCCCTTTTAATCTGTTGGTGTGGATCCACCCTTATTCCCTGGTCTGGATCGCAGCCTCGGTCGTCAGCAATACCTGAAAAGGACCTTCCCATTGAGGAGTTAAAGATTGTTCTTTCCAGGTTTTTACTAGCACCCATTCCCCTGGATGAACATTATGGATTTAAAGTCGAAAGGTGTGGTTTGAGGGATTATTCCTTTCAACCGTAGGTTTTCAAGAGTTTTTGCAATGGTGTTAACGTATCTTTTAATGCTCATTTCCCCTACCTTATAGGTAGCATTTTCATGTTGGGTGGTTCAAAAGGGTAACCCAAACATCATTTCATTGGGTGACACTCCCAGGTCTGCCCTGGGTTGTGTTCGGATCCTCAATAAGGCCAAAGGTAGGCATTGTACCCATGACATTTGGGTTTCAACTATTAATTTGGTCAAAGTTCTCTTTACAGTTTGGTTCATCCTTTCTACATGATCAGAACTCTGTGGATGCCATGGGGTATGCAGCTCCCATTTTATCCCTAAAGATTGAATTATTTGTTGTAACACGTTTGATGTAAAATGTGTTCCTCTCTCTGAGTCTATTCTATTAACCATTCAGTATCTGGGAATAATCTGTTCTAAAAGGGTTTTACTTACCATGTTGGCTGAGGCCTTGGTAGTGGGAACTGCTTGTACCCAATGAGTTAGATGGTCTGCCATTACTAATAAATACTTCTATCTTTGTACTTGAGGAAGTTCAGTAAAATCTACTTGGATACTTTGAAATGGTGGAAGAGCTAGCTCACGACCTCCTAATGTTGTTTTTCTCATCACCGTTTTGTTTATCCTTTGGCAAGTTATACATTTTTCAGTTACTTGCTTTGCTACTCCAAAAATCCCAATGCATCCATAGTCCCTTAAAAAATTATCACACAAAACCTGAGTACCCCAGTGGGTTTTCTGATGCATATATTCTAATATTTTTCTAGCCAGTATTTTATTAAGTAACTGTCTTCTATCAGGAAGTTTCTATTTCCCTGATTCAGCCTATTCGCCTCCTCTCTTGTTTAATTCTTTTTTCTCTGCTTCACTAAACTTTGGGATTTCCAATTTTTCCTCATTTGGAGTTAATATTAACATAACTCTTTCAGCTCCATTTTCTGCTGCATCCTTAGCTTCCTGATCTGCTAAATTATTTCCTTTTATTTCTGGGGTCACTCCTCTTTGGTGACTCTTAATGTGTACTATAGCTATTCCTTCAGGTAGTTTTAATGCCTCTAAAATCTCTAAAATGAGTCCTTCATGTACTAATCCCTTTCCTCTTGAGTTAAGTAATCCTCTTTCTTCCCAAATTTCTCCAAAAGTATGTACTACTGCAAAAGCATACCTCGAATCAGTATATATAGTTCCTTTCTTGTGTGCTAAATATTCCAGTGCCTTTTTTAGAGCATATAATTCACAGGTTTGAGCTGACCAGTTTGAAGGTAATTTTCCTTTTTCAATAGTTTGCATGGTTTTTTCCATCAACTACTGCATACCCTGACATTCTTTTTCCTTGTAGACATCTAGAGGAACTATTCACATAGATTATTTCCCCTTCTGAAAGGGCTTGTTCTTCAAGATCCCCTCAAACTTTTGTTTGGTATTGGATAATTTCTAAACAATTATGTATTAGGTTACCTACTGATTCTCCATATAAGAACTGAGCTGGATTTAAACTCCTGTTTGCTTCTAATGTCAGATCATCACTATCTATCAAGATTGTTTCATATTTTAACATTCTAGAGTCTGTGAACCATTTTTCAGCTTTCTGATTTAACACATTTCGAACCGCATGAGGTGTGCACACAATTAGTTGACCTCCAAAAGTAAGTTTACGACTTTCTTCTACCAGGATTGCAGTAGCGGCTATAGCTTGAATACATACTGGCCAGCCGTGGCTCACTGGGTCCAACATCTCTGATAAATAAGCTACTGGTCTTTTTAGTCCTCCCCCTCCTGGACCAGAACTCCATGAGCTACCCCCTTTTCTACATTCACATACAGATGAAAGGGTTTTTCTCGTGAAGGTAAGCTAAAAGCTGGTATTGAGGCCAGTTTTAACTTCAATTTTTCTAATTTATCATTATCTTCCTTGATCCATTTTATATTATCTCCCTCTGTCAGCTTTTCATACAAAAATTTTACTGCCTGTGTGCACCCCTCAATCCATAATCTACAATATCCAAATAATCTGAGTAGTTTTCTGATTTCCCTCTTTGAAGAGGGAGGTGGAAGGGATAAAATTCCTGCAATTCTCTCCGGACTGAGCCTTCGACTACTCTTACTTATCAAGTGTCCAAGATATTTCACCTCTGGTTCTACAAATTACAGTTTCCCTTTTGATACCCTTAATCCTTTTCCTCCAAAAAAATTTAAAAGTTTTATTGTAGCTTCTCTAACTTCAACTTCATCTTCCCCAGATAGTAGAAGATCATCCACATATGGGATAATTTGTATTCTAGGAGGAGTGGAGAAGGCTTGCAGTATTGTTTCTAAAGCTTGCCCAAATAAGTTTGGAGACTCCGTGAACCCCTGTGGTAATTTCGTCCATCTTAATTGCTGCATTCTTCCAGTTTTTGGATCCTCCCATTCAAAGGCAAAGATATCTCGGCTCTCCTTGGCCAGTGGACAGGCCCAAAAAGCATCTGGAAGATCCACTACACTAAACCACTGATGCTGGGATGGAACTTTGCTTAGAAGTGTATAGGGATTGGGTACCACTGGGTAATGAGACCGAGTTCCTTTGTTAACCTCCCTTAAATCTTGTACTAGTCTATAACTCCTATCAGGCTTCTTTACTGGGAGTATAGGGGTATTATGGGGAGACATGCAAGGTTCTAGTGTCCCGTCCTTTATTAGTCCTTCTATTATTACCTTCAAACCTTCCCATCCTTCTAAAGATATGGGGTATTGACGTACACGTATGGGACAATCTTCTCTCTATTGTAACACTTATAGGGTCAATATTTAATCCTCCCCTATTTCCTTCCCCAGCCCAAACTTCTTTGTTAATTTTTTCTTCATCCTCTTGGCCTAATTTTAAAACTTTAGCTGTCATTTTCCCATCTTCTGGTATAACCTCTATTCCTAATTTCACTTGTCTCTTCTTAGTAAGTTGCTACCGGCCTTTGGGACCAATAAAACATCTCCCACCCAAATTTTAGTTTCCCCTTCAATTACTGTATCTTTAATGACTAGAACTGTAAAAGTTTCTCCTTTTGCCCCTGTTACTTTTCCAGTATCTTTACTCACACTATAACCTTTTGGTACATTTAGCAGGCAGGTTCTTTCTGCCTCTGTATCTACCACAAATTCCAATTCTTCTTCTTGGGGACCCACTTTTAGAGTTATCACAGACTCTAGATGGTATTTCTCCCCTAAAAAATAGAGCCTTTGACCTCCCTATTCCTCTTCTATGTTCATCTCTTTGAAGATTTTCAGATCTATTACCTGTTTAGGACAATTTCTCCTGTAATGTCCCTCGCCCCCACAGTAAAAGCAGACATTCCTGGAATGCTGCTGAGACTTGCTTTGTATTGGGATTCTATTTTTTTCCTTTCCCCTGTCTATTAATTTTATCTCTAGAAGTAGTGCCTGTATGTTTTTGATTTTTTTGGAAATGATTTCCTCGCATGGTGACTGCCATAAGTTTTGCTTTCAGTTTAGCTTTCTCTTCATCTCTTCAGACATAAACTTTCTGAGCCTCCTTTAATAAGTCATCTAATGATTTATTATGCCAATCCTCAATTTTTTCTAATTTTTTTCTAATATCTGGCCAGGCATTAGTAACAAAGTTAATCCTTAACAAAGCTTTTCCCACATCAGTTTCAGGGTCTATTCCGGAATATTGTTTTATATTTCTCCTAAGTCTGTCCAACCATTCAGTTGGAGATTCTTCTTTTTCTTGCTGTGCCTCAAAAGCTTTTTTAGCATTTTGCCCTCGGGGTGCCACCTCTTTTATTCCCTTGATTATTAAATTACGATATTCATTCATGTGTTTCCTCCCTTCCTCATTATTTTGACCCCACTCAGGAGGCGCAATTGGCATTTTGTCTTCTCCGGGGGGCCCCTGTGGGTTCTCTTTTTCCCAAACTTTTATTCCAGCTGCTCTGATTAATTGCCTTTCTTCCTGAGAAAATATTATTTTCATTACAGGCTGCATCTCTTCCCAAGTATAAATATTCAGACCTAAAAATTGGTCTAATTGTTCAGCTGTGCCTATGGGATCCTCTAGAATTCCTTTGATCTTTTTTAAAATTTCTGACCTTAGAAGAAGTCAAAGGAGCATTTACAAACCCTGTTCCACTCCCTCCCATTGGGACTTGTCTTAGTGGAAAAAGACTAATTTCTTTATCCCATTTTTCCCATGTTTTGAGAAAGAATCCAGAGAGGGCTGTCTTTTAGGTGAACTTCTAGTGTTTAGATAAGGCATTTTTAGGGGAGTCGTCGTTTCTCTGAGCAGTAGCTGCGGTTACCGAGGGAATGGAGCTCACGGCAGGAAGGGCGGTGAGGGGAGGGCAGAGCGCTGAGGCTTGGTCCTCCAAGGGCGGAGCGTAGTTGGGGTTTGCTGCCGGGACCGGCAGAGGAGGGGGCAGTTCTGGGGATACCAGAGGGGAGCGTGGGCAGCCTGCACGGGGCTGGTGGCGGCTGAGTCAGCGGCTCCCGGCAGAGACAAAGCAGCAGCAGCGGCAGCGCCCAGCGCAGCCGGCACGGGCAGGGCAGCCGGGGATCGGGCAGTGGGGGAAGCGATCGGAGATAGGACGGCTGTGACCGACGGGACCCCCGGCACGGTCGGGGCTGTGGCCTTAGACCATGCGTCAGGAGGGACCCCCGGCACGGCCCTTAGGGTGGCCATGGACCAGGCGTCCAGGGCAGACAAATTCACCGGCGGGGCCGAGGATGGGGTGTATGCGGGGACCGGCACAGCTGCTGCTGGCTTCGAGCCCGCACTCGGGATGGGAACCAGGGCAGGCGGGGCTGAAGCGGGACCCGGGACAGGGGGCTTGGCTGCGAAAGGCAGGAGTGCGAGTGGGAACGGAGGGGGCAAAGCCTGCAAAGGATCCCACTCTTTTTCCTTCTTTTCTTCTTGTTCCCTTCCCTTTTCTTTCCCCTTTTTCTTTTCTTGTTTCGTCTCGGGTGTTTCTGATACGTTAAATAGTTTTATTCTCCTAAAATCTCCTGTCCAACATGTGGCATATTCTCTTTCTTCAGGATTAAATGGTTCTTTTGAATTTACAAATATATTTAGAGCCTGACAAATCCAGTTCTCAAAAGAGCCATATCTGGGTCAGTAAACGTGGTCAGATCTTATTTCCTTCTCTGCCCATTCTATCATGCAAAATTGTATCATATATACCTTTTCTTATTTGTTTTTGTGGGGGTTTTTTTTGTTTGTTTGTTTTTGTTTGTTTTTTTTTGTTTGTTTTTTTTGTTTGTTTGTTTGTTTGTTTGTTTGATTGGTTGGTTGGTTGGTTGGGTTTTTCTTTGTACAAGGGCTTTTATCCCAGTTAGCTAACATAATGCCGAGAGGGCTATCTTGAGGTATTTCTGTTGGTAATTTTTTACACTCTTTTTTTTTTCCTCCTTGTATCCAATTTACTGTTTTTCTGTCCCATTTTTTAAGATTTTATTTATTAGTCACACACCTCTGTTTTTCACTTTCTCTTACAACCTAAAGACCACTTACTTCTATCTATGCACACACACAAAAATCCCTTCTATCCCACATAAATATAATACACCTCCCTCTAAGGAGATATAACAGCTAACATTACATGTGCTTTCTTCCATCTACTCTTACTTCATTCCTCCTTCACTTCACACACTCTTTCACACTCTTGGGACATGAAGCCTGTCGCCAGAGAATCATGGCTTTGTGTGGCCCCCTTCGCCTTGGGTTTGGTCTCTGGGTTCCAGTATAGCTGGGCCTCTGAGGAGGGCCCAGAATCTGATCGCCTCTGGTGCCAATCCACCTATGAGGCTGATTTGCGTGTCACTTACACTTTTACTATGAACCCCCACTCCACACGCCTGGAGGAAAAGGGCTGAATTGCAGGTCACACACACGTTCTACCACAGCCCCCACCTGCCCGGGGGAACAATGGCCTGTTTGCGGGTCACTTACACCTCCTGCCACAGTCCCACCCACCCGGGAATCTGAGGAAGATTTTGTGTGTGACTCACTCTCACACAACAAAACAACAATAAGGTACCTTTTACTTTCAAATCACCTATTACAATTTTAGGTGTTACTGGCCAGTCCCGGTGCTCTTGGATTTCCCTTCAATCTAGCTGTGTTGTTCAACCCCAGATGCTCTTGGGCACTTTATCCCTCAATCCAGCTGTGTTGTCCAACCCTAGATGCTATTGGGCATAACTTCAATCCGGCAGAACCCTGCGTGCTCTTGGGATATTTAATCCCTCAACCCAGCAAAAGTTTCAGCCCTGGATCATCTTATGCAATTACCCCTCAATCAAGCAGACTTTTTGCTTCCTAGGGGTCCCATCCCTTCTCTAAGACTCAGTCCCAGTTTCCCTGGGGGGGTTCTCTCACCCTTCTTATCACTCACTTTGTCTCTTTACTGGCCGTCTTTCTTGCGAAAGAACGGAAATGCAGCATAGGAGACTCCGCACTCGCTTAGCAGGTCTGGGGTAACCAGCTGTCTCTCATTCACACACATTCATCCCCCCCTTTAACCGCCCCTCCAAACCAGTACTTCCCTGTCCTTTGTCCTTGGGTCTTTGTCTTCGTGTACACTTTAGTCTTAGGGGCTGACTACCGTGGTTTTAGGGAATCTTTTCCCTTTTCTTTGTTTTATTGCCTCCTTTTGTCCATTGATCGTAACCTGCATCTGTCGGTCACAGCAGGGGAACACAGAGCGAGGCTGCCAACTGGGCAGGGCGTGCCGTCCTCACCCTGATTCCACTGAGGCACCGGCAGTGAGGTGTTTTAACCATCCTCTGCTACCATAATTGTGAAAAACGCCAATCACTTGTTTTTAAAATTTTGAAAGTTTAATAGTAAATAAGATGGTTATAAAAATAGATTTAGAGTACAACATTGAACAATTAGGGTTAGGACAATACGAGACAATAAAAAAAAATGTTACAGATGTTTGGGTGCCTCCCCAAGCAAAAAGCTCCGGAGAAGGGACTCCTGTTAACAAAGGATTATCTCTTAAAAGCAATAGCCTATTGAATATTCATACATTTCATACATGATGCATAAATTCCATTCAAACAAAGAATTGTCTCTGGTTAGTATAACTTTTTTTCCTTTAATCTCTGTGGTGTCCGCAGGGCTGAGCGAGGCAGCAGAAGTTGGTCTCTTCTGATAAGGAAGTAGTAAATTCTTTTTTCTCTGAAAGATTTACGTTTTCCTGCGGTTGGTACATAAACACTACATTTTAACTACAAAACTACATTCACCATACTATCAAACTATGAATACAACATTAACAATCAATACAACATAATACATATAGTAAATATCTTGCGTAGAGCCATATAATATGCACTTTTCACAAACATTTTAAAACAAGTGATTGGCATTTTTCACATTCCTAAAGGTATGTACAGTCCCAAAAGAATAGTTTGAATCAGTATAAAGAGTCTGCACTTTGTCTTTCAGGAGTTCTAAAGCCTGGTACAAAGCGTGTAACTCACATGTCTGAGATGACCAGAAGAACTTAATCCTCTCCTCTCCTCTCCTCTTCTCTCCTCTCCTCTCCTCTCCTCTCCTCTCCTCTCCTCTCCTCTCCT
>JANEHK010000386.1:0-14556 GCA_025960845.1 Tachycineta bicolor | reverse complement strand
TCCTCTCCTCTCCTCTCCTCTCCTCTCCTCTCCTCTCGTATTTTTTTTCCCATAAACAACTGCATATCCAGATCTTCATTTCCCTTCCAACACCCTCAGTGAACCATCAATGAAATATTTCTCTCCTTCAGATAATTCCATCTCACTTAGATCATGTCTTATTTTAGTTCATCATTCAATTAACTCCACACAGTCATAAATCAGCTCCTCAGTTGGCTTCCCATATAAAAATTGAGCAGGATTCTGGGCAGGAGTAACCTTAAGCTTCAGTTGGGGGGACTGTAACACGATAGCCTCATATTTTAAAATCCAGCTAATAGTAAGCCACTTTTGTGCTTTCTGATGTAAGATGACTGTCACGATGTGCTTGAACAAGCAGAGGTTGTGATGGTTCTTTTAGATCTCAGAGTGCAAAACACAACACAGGAGATTTCAGTATTAGTCAGAACAAATGCCAAAAGTGAAAAAAAAAAAAAAAAAAAATCCACCTTTTATTCATTGACTATAGCAAATGCAATAGAGGGATTAAGAGTGAGAGAAAGAAATAGAGAAAGAGAGAGAGAGGAAAGAGGGGATATAGCTACCAAAGGTGGACACCAAGTCCTTGTCGTCCGGTCGATGGATCCACCTTTCACATTGGGGAGAGTTTCTCAAAATCTCTGGTTCACTCAGGGGTTGTAATCATAGTCCTCCACCGCAGGGGGAACAGGTAGTCCATGTTCTCAGCAGTAAGTGAGAGCCATTATCTTCTTGGTCCAACAACCACCCCTGCAGGCAAACATCTCGCTTTGGTCAAGTCACCCCACCCCCCGTACTGGGGTTATAGGGGTCTCATGTCTCAGTCCTTGAGAGGGGCTTTGTACAGAGGTCTCAATCTCAGTCCTTGTGAAGGGGCTTCGATCTCCATCTGTCACGGTGGTTGTGGAGCAGATGAGGGATCTTCTGTGGGGGACCACCAAAGTTACTCCAGAAAGTCCACTTGGTCAAGAAGTGGGGAAATTCAAAGGCTATTGTCATGCAGCAGGGACCATGCAGCAAGTGCAATCTTCAGGTACAGAATTGCCATTACACTGCTCAAAGCCAGTGTACCGTGGTGTGGTGACACAGGAAAATGCACCTGCAGACGATTGGCAAGCATCCACCTCGAGCAGGCCAGAACTGCAGTGGGGTCCTCGGGGTCCTTATGACGATCATGAGGCAAATGAGGGGAACCTCAGACCGACTCTTACACCAAGTCCAGGGTGCTCAGTGGCCAGTCAGTTTGATGACTGGGTGTGGCTCCCTTGGAGCATCTCCAAGGCATGGAATGTTGGAGCTACCCCCAGCCATGGTGTCACAGAGAGGGGAACCTTGGAGCTGCCAGCACGGTGATGTCCCAGAGAGGGGAACGCTGGGGCTGTGCCACTCCTGGCCATGCTCCAAGAGCTCTGGCAGCACCTGGAGGAGACACCAAGGCTGAGCTGGGAGGGAGGCAGCAGGATCATGGAGTGCAGGCCCCTGTCCTGCACAGACAGCCCAAGAATGGCAGACTGGGCATCCCCTTGGAGCGATGTACAAAGGCTCCTGGAGCAGCAGCAGCCTCAGAGCTGTGAACATTGCAGTGGCCACAGAGCTCTGGGGAAAGGTCCTGGCCCTGGCTTGGGGCTGGGCCAGAGCCCAGGGAGCAAATCAACTTGCAGCTGCTGCCCCAGAGCAGGGAAGAGCAGGAATTGCTGGCTGGGAGAGACTCTTGCCAAGGGTGTGCAGCACCAGGACACAGGTCATGGCTGGACACTGCTTGGGGCCAGGGTGAGCTGGGATGTGGGGATGGACTTGTTCCCTGGGAGGGCGGTGGGGCCCTGGCACAGAGTGGGAGGAAAAGCTGCAGCTGCCCTGGAATGGCTGGAAGTGTCCAAGGGCTGGTTGGAGGGGACTTGGTGGCCAGAAGACATGGCATAGTCTGGTCTGGTGTGGCCAGTATAATGTGGGGATTGCAGTGTGAGAGGTTTTTTGAAAGTAGGGAGGGGTAGGGTTGGCAGTGGGCAATGGGGTGTTTTGGGGTGTTGGAGTATATGGTGGGCAAGCAAGAGGCAGTCTTGGGCAGGTGCTGGTGCCTGTAGCAATTGTGTAGCAGGGCTGAGGTGGTGTGGTGGTGAGTTTGGGAGGGTGCAGCCAGGCAGGCAAGGGAAAAAAAAAAAAAAAAAAAAAAAAAAAAAAAAAAAAAAAAAAAAAAAGAAAGAAGGAAAGAAAAGAAAAGAAATCAATCAGTTGTTTTTACAGCATCTGGAGCCTGAAATCTGGTGTTTCCTGGCACAGCTGGAGCCCAGACCCAGAAATGCCCCAGAAATGCTGGCACAGCCCAAGTGCAGCAATTTGCTGGCACAAAAAGCCAAATTGTGGCAATTTCCCAGTGCTGGCATTGGCACTGGCACTGCCCAGATCTGGTCTATTGCTGGTGCCAGGACTCCAGATGCAGCTGTTTGCCATCAGCCAGATCCAGCAATTTCCTGCTGCTGGGGCACACGAGGGGTCTGGCTGGGCAGGAAAGCTGAGCCTGAGCCAGGAGCTTTCCTTGGCTGCAGCAGAGGCTGGGTGTGCAAAGGCCTTCCCAGTGCTGTGCCCGTGGCCAGGAGGGATTGGGCCACAGGAGCTGAGCCTGAATTCCTTCTCACAGGCAGCTTTAGGGCACAGAACATGGAGAAGGCAGAGCTGACTGTCAGCTTTCCACAGTGCTCCAGAGGAATGCTGTGTGGAAAGCAGCCTGGGAGCAGCCTTGATGTGCCAGGGGCCAGCAATTGAGAGCCCTTTTCTCCCCTGTGGCCTGAGGCTCTGGCCCTTGCTCTTTGCAAGCGCCCTAGAGCTGCCTGCCAAGGGGCCTTTTTCACTGGCATGAGAGGAGTCCTGCTCCAGGGCTGTCCTCAAGCTGCTTTTGCAGCAGATGTGCCTGAGGAATGGTCATTGCTTGCAGTCTCAGTGCTGTGTGTGAGGGCAGCTGAAAGCACTGAAGGAGGCAGCAGCTCTGCTGAGGGTGGAGTTGTCTTTTTCTTCGTGGGGGTTTAGTTTGGTACTTTTTGGTTTGGTCTTGTTTTTGTTTGCTGATTTTTTTAACTTTCCTTGTCATCTCTGGGCAGAGCTCTGTAACTCTATGTGCCACTTGCCTGTGGCACTGTGGAGGTGGCCAGGGGGACCTTCCCCGAGCTGTGTGCACAGCAATGCACATCAGCCCAGGCCGGGGGTGCTCAGTGCCCGCTCAGTTTTGCTGTCTGGCTGTGGCTCTGGACGCTTCCCTTGGAGCGTCTCCAGGCAGGGAACGTTGGAGCTGTCACCACCGTGGTGTCACAGAGAGGGGAACGCTGGGGCTGTGCCGCTCCTGCCCCGGCCCCAAGAGCTCTGCCAGCGCCTGGAGGAGACACAAAGGCTGAGCCCAAGGGTGAGAACTGCAGAAGGGGCTGAGCTGGGAGGGACGCAGCGGGATCATGGAGTCCAGGCCCTGGCCCTGCACAGACAGCCCAACAGTGGCAGCCTGGGCATTCCCGGGAGCGGTGTCCAAAGGCTCCTGGAGCTGTGGCAGCCTCGCAGCTGTGACCATTCCCTGGGGAGCCTGGTGAGTGGTCAAGGCCCCTGCAGGGGAAGAAGCTTTTGCTGGTCTCCAGCCCGCAGCTGGCCTGGCCCAGCCCCAGCCGTTCCCTGGGGTGCATTCCCTGCTGGCCCCGGGGCAGAAGTCTCAGCTGCCCCTGCTGCTGTCCCTGGGCAGGAGGCGCAGCCCCCGGGGAGCTCTGAGCTCCGTCTGCTGGGCTGCGGCCGAAGCGAGCCAGTGCCGGCAGAGCTCTGGGGAAAGGTCCCGGCCCTGGCTTGGGGCTGGGCCAGAGCCCAGGGAGCAAATCAACTTGCAGCTGCTGCCCCAGAGCAGGGAAGAGCAGGAATTGCTGGCTGGGAGAGACTCCTGCCAAGGGTCTGCAGCACCAGGACACAGGCCATGGCTGGACGCTGCTTGGGGCCAGGGTGAGCTGGGATGTGGGGATGGACTTGTTCCCTGGGAGGGCAGTGGGGCCCTGGCACAGAGTGGGAGGAAAAGCTGCGGCTGCCCTGGAATGGCTGGAAGTGTGCAAGGCCTGGTTGGAGGGGACTTCCTGCCGGGATGGGATGGGATGGGATGGGATGGGATGGGATGGGATCGGATGGGATCGGATGGGATCGGATGTGGCAGTGTAATGTGGGGTGTAATTGCAGTGTGGGGATGGTAGGAAAGTTTGAAGGGGTAGGGATTGCAATGGGAGGATGGGGTGGTTTGGGCTCTTGGAGTAGGGGAGTAGAGGAATGGAAAGAAAGAAGCAGTTTTTAAAGGCTAATGGTGCTTTCAGGAATTTTGAGACCTGGAAGTGTCTTGTGCGAGGTTGCTGTGAAATTGGGAAGGCTGAGTTTAAGGTGCTGTGCTGTGCAGGGCTGAAGTGGAGGGGCACTAATTTTGGGAGGGTAAAAGCACCTATTTCCAAGAAAGAAAGAAAGAAAGAAATGAGAGAGAAAGATAGAAGCAAAGAAGGAAGGAAGGAAGGGAAGATGGAAGGAAGGGTTTTAAGTGGAGCTCTACATGTCTTATTTAATAAGCAAAAAGTTGATTTTTGCAGCAATGCAATTTTATTTAAGTAGCATTTTGCAATCAAACATATACAAAAAATTGGGCAGTGATCAATTAACGATAAGTACTGTTTAGATAAAGCATAAACAAAACTGACCACAGTATGGAGGGAGGTTTTCTCCCCCTACCTCATGTACAAAACAAAGTAATCCAAGTTAAACTTATATAATGTATGCTAATACATATTCAATAATATTTCTCATGAATCTCCTTCTATCTCCAGTTCTTGAAATCTATGTTACTATACTACATAGCTCATGCTCCACTTGCTGTTAGGGGATCTTCTTGGCTTTTTGGTGGTCTTCAGATGAAGGCTCATCATCTTCCTCTCCTCCTATGAATAACCTTACTGGTTCTGCGTGCGCTCTAAGTTTTGTATTATACATAATTAAGCATTATGTTCCAAAAGTAATTATTTCATGGATCAAACCACCACCAAGCTTCCTTCCTTGGAACAGTCCCAGCTTTGTCCATCTCAAGGCCAGTTCTATCTTAGGACATCCTGTATCCCATCACATCTGCAAAGGGCCCATCTCCTTACCTTGGAGTAGTCCCAGCTTTGGCCAATCCAGCTTTGAAACTCTTGCTTATCTTAAACTGCATCCTGTATCTGATTTTTCTCATATAGCATCTGCCAAGGGGCCCATCTGCTTTGTAACACTAATCACATCTACTTTTTCCTTTACTACTTTATCACAAATGCTTTCTAAAATATATATTATTAAAATATTAATATAGTAACAATTAGCATGAATCATTTTCATTTATTACAATTTCCCCCGTTTTTCTTTTTAATCATATTGATTCTTGATTTTAATTAAAACTGAATCTCGATTTTTTTTCTATATTCTCAATATACCGGGTTTTCATGCTCTCTCATTTCAGCCTCTAATTTTTCTAACATCTCCCGTGCTGCATCAAGCTTTTTGCATTCCTTCTCAAATTTGGTTGACATCTCTTGTGCTAGAGTAGTCTCTTTATGTTCAGTCAACATCTCTTTGGCTCCTTTCTTCTGAGTGTGAGTAGGTCTAGCTTTTAATATCTTCAAAGAATCTTGGTTTCCCTTTTGCTGCCAATTCTGGATCAATGGGCATTGCTGTAATTTACATTCCTTGTATGACTGGGTGGATTAGTCTAATAAGACATGGAATCATGCATGGTAAGAATAACAATCCGAATCCAGAACATGACAGCATAAATCCCACCTTCTTCCACCAGGCTCCTCCAAAGAGGTTATCCCACCAATCCGTTTTTAGAATAGAATTCCTCTTTTGAACAGGTACATGTGCCACCCTTTTAATTTCTTCAGCAAGCTTTGTGATGGCTTCCCCTTGATCATCTCTCTGCACACAGCACTCAGATTCCTTAAAATCTTCCTCAAACTCCCCCTTCTTCAGCCAATAGATAATCTAGGGCAATTCTGGTTTGATATAGAAATGGTCACATTTGTGAATGCTGCTTGGCCAGTAACTTCAGGGCATCAGAAGTATGGTTTGATACAACCTCCACTACCACCTGGAGTCTCCTCAATCGATTCAATAGATAAACTGGGGTCCTATATCCCCAAGATCCATCCTCAGCCCAAGTTGCTGGGTCATAATACATTATGATTCTTTCTGCAGGCCATTTGTCTTCCCCCCATTCCTGGTTTCCCCCTGCCTTTGGGAAGTTGAGGTTTAAATCTCTTTTATTCCTTTCTAGAGTCTCATAAAGTGGTGTTCCCAGCATATTGCTCCTAGACCTTGGTATGATGAAGGAGGGTCGTGTAACTCCTAAGGTACAGGTTCCCTCCCACTTTAGAGGTAATTCACTCTATGCTCATTGCCCACAAATGCAATATATTCCATCAGAGGCTTTCCATTTACGCTCTGTTTTTCTGGTAGTTCCCAGTAGGATTTTAGGTCTTTGTGGGTTTGTAGGGTTTAGCTCCAGGACTTTTAATGCCAGCACAAATCAGTTTGATTATTCCACTCACAGTTCATTTCCTTTGTTATTCCCCAATACCCAGTAAATGGTTTTGGTCACCAGGTCTTAGTTTTATTATCCGAATTAGCTAGTAAAACAGATACACAAGGAGTATATCCTACAACTTCATTATATTTCCTTCCTTAGCAAGTCGTACAGACTGTTCCAATGACTCGATGACTCAAAATCCATCCTTCAGGGAGTTTTAATGTCTTGGAAATTTGAGTATGATTCCATTTGAAAAATTGTTCTGGAGTTAGACCCTCACCTCTCCACAGCCATCTTTCAGCCATTCTAAGTCCACCACAGATCCAGCATTTGGATAATCCTAATTCTGTAGGAATTTCTAACATCAAATCTACAAAAATGATCATAGCTGAGGTTGTCAAAGCCTAGTTGCTATACTGCTATTTGAATTATTCATACAGCTTATTCAGTTTTTTAATTCTTTCCCTATGGCCTTTATTCTTTTTTTTTTTTTTTTTTCCCTTAGTGCTGTACCTCCTATACCTATACTTGGATAATTTCCATTCTCATCTTTATAAAAACATCAACAAAAAAAATTCATACTGAGGACAGATTTAATCCCTATAAGGATAAGGAGCTGGTCGATTAGATAATAAATTTTTCCCTACCCAATCCATGTTTTTATTTTTAACACAAACATCTATAAAATTGCTGTGATCGTGGCAGGCAGCACTAACACGTGGATGTGCCACAAACACAAATTCCATCATGTCCTTGACACACATGGAGTGCTTGCATTTATTACAGGGATAGGGATATTGTTTTGGCATAGATTGTTCTCTCATTGCCCGCTCTTGTGCTGCTTGTTTTATTATCGCCTGTTCCTGCATTGCTTATTCCCTTCTCTCATGGACTCTTGTCCAGAGTGGCTCCATAGTTTTGGCCAGTTGCCAAGGGCATCACGACAAACACATTGAAAATAATCCTCGGGAGTTTTGGCTTTCTACCATCCTCAAGGCTCTTTGGATTGCAGCCAAGGGCCAAGATGTTGGTATTCTTGGGAGGAAAGTTTATATCCTGGGATCTAGTCACTGGTGCCTTTGGTCTCACTGGTACCCTTGGCCTCATGTTTGTTTCAAGGATGGCACAGATTACTCACAATTCTCGCAGTACTGCCCTCTCTCTCTCTCTCTGGGTTAGTCAGCTACTTCTTCTTTTAGTCCAAACCACCAAAGCTCTGGAGATGTGCCAACCACAATAAGATTTGCTTTTTCACTACTTCAATTAACAACCTGATTTGTTGGTCGCTTTTTGCTCTGATGTCGAGGATTATTATTAAGTCTTCATCACCACCAATAGGCACATTCACAATGCCAATTCATGTAAGAAATGTGTCTATAGCGTGGCACACAAATTCCTTCTCCACAGCAACTGTTAATTATGATACACTGATCTATAATATTATGAATTCTTTGCTCTCTTACCCTCTCAAAAGCTAATATAGTAAAAACTCATTGGTCTAAATTTGCTATTAATTGAACCGCTGCATAAAAGGTTCCATCTTCATATCTCAAAAGTGTTAAAATAAATCACTGAAAAAGCTTTTTAAAGTTAACTGTTCACGCATGCCATCTAAGCAAGTTAAACAAATCAATTGTCTCTCTCTCTCTTCTGCTCTTGTTATTCTCCACTACAAATTAAGGCAAAGCACACAAATAACACAAACCCATGGGTGACACTCTAAGCCATGCTTAGTACACTCCCAGTGTGTTACTTGTTCTTGGACTCTTCTAGTAACTGGTGCTACTCTTTTTCTGGAATTCTAGTTCCTCAATGAAATCTGTTAGTGTTAGTCGCTGAGGGCATCTTAAAAGATTTTCAATCTGTTCAGGCTGTTCCCATTGATCAAGGAAGTGTCTAATCCCTTGCCATTGCCATTGTTCTGCCTCCAAACTCAATGGAGTTGCTGTCAACAGCCTATCCAGAATGCCTAATTTTTCTAATAATTTAAAGTTAGTTGCAATTACAAAACACAAACCTTTAATCGTTAACTATCAAAGAGTTTTATAACCTGAACAGGTTAAGCAAGACAATTTATCTCTTTTTCTGTTGTTTCTGGGTATCCTACTATATCCACATCTTACTTTCATTATCCTTTGTTGTTCCTGCAGTGTTCTCAAAGCCACTAATCCTTCCATGTGATACGGTAAATAAATAAATGTTCTTTGTACTTGATCTTCTATTATATAAGTATCAATGTTGATCTGTGCTAAAACCCGTTTGTGCATTCTAAAGTCTCGCTCTACTCTACTAAAACATCATATACATTTAATCATAAAAGCTACATCCCTTTGGTCCCAAGGTACAGTTGTTCTGTGCCAATGTCTTTGTCTCAGCCACTTCATGGTCACGGCTTTACACCGCTCACACTGATGACCGTGTTTGCAGCAACCTTGCTGAAACATGGAAACTTCTCTCTGTAGGATGGCAGCTTCTGACCTCTCTGTACTAAGGATATCTTGAATATCCTGGGGCTGGGTTATTCTTTCAATATGTGGGTGGCACATCAAATGTATTGCACCATTATGTGAAATCCACAGCCGAAAACGATTTTCCATATGAGCTATAGCCTCTGGGCACCAAATACTCTCTTCAGCCATGTCGGGGATTAATTACATTTTTATTTTAAACTGTATTTTGGACTTCAATAAAATAGTTTAATCAAATTTTAGTATTTTTTAATTTTACTTTCAGGTCTCCTGGTGACAAAATAATTTTCAAATCTTTATTGGGTATTGGTCCTTTTACCCTTGAAGCATGAGTCTATCCTTTTTCTGCCATTTGAAATGTAGTTTTGTCAGGGAGAATCCATTGTCTCTCTTTCAGAGTTGCTCCTAGGTTTTTCATGGCTTCTACTTCTGCTAAAGAAAAGTATGGTGTTTGATTTTTTGTTCCTGCTTCCTGAAAAGTCATAATTACATTGCTGTTTTCCCATAGGGCAGCTTTCTTAGCTTCATCATCAGCCAAATTGTTTCTTCTTGTTTTAATGCCTCTCCCTCTCTGGTGGCCTTTCACATGAACCACTGCTATATTTTTTGGACCCCTCAAAGCTTTAAGTATTTGAATTATCAATCCTTGGTGCACTAATCCTTTTCTTTGAGTGTTTATAAGTCCCCTTTCTTTCCACATTTTTCTAAATCTGTGCACTAGGCCAAAGGCATATTTTGAGTCGGTGTATATGGTCCCTTCCCAATCCTTTAATAACAGCAATGCACAGAATAATGCATAGAGTTCACAGGCTTGTGCTGACCAGGACGGGCTAAGGGGACCAGATTCTTTTACTTCCAGTTTTTTCTCCACTTATTATGACATACCCAGATTTCCTTCTTCTGTCTACCACTCGGGATGATAAATCTCTAAATAATTTTCCCCCTGTTTTTATTTCTTGTTCTCTTTAATCTGGGCATATTTTTGTTTGTAAGTCTATGTCCTCCATGCAATCATGTATTAATTCTTCCCCTGGGTCTCCATAAAGGAATTGAGTGGGGCTTTGTATATTTGTCACTCTCAGCTCTAATTCAAATGAGGCTATCAACATAGCCTCATATTTAAATATTCTGCTATGTTAACCATGTTTTGGCCTTTTTAGCAAGGATTCCCCTAATATTATGGGGGTGTACACTTGCAGTGGTGCCCCAAAGCTTACTTTTTGGGCTTCTTCTACTAACATAGCAGTGCCTACCAGAACTTGCAGGCATGTTGGCTGACTTATACTAATTGGATCCAGTCATTTGGAGTAATATCCTACTGGCTTTCGGCTTCCTGCCCAATCTTGAGTTAATACTTCATAAGGTGTTTGATCAACTGTATTAACAAATAATTCAAAAGGCTTGTCTAAATTGGGAAGACTCAGTACAGGAGCTTGCAGTAGGGCTTCTTTAACTTGCTCCAAATTTTCCTGATCCCTTTCAGCACATTCAAAGCAATTGGTAGGTAATTTCTCATTTAGAAATTTTACTTTTCTACTAAACCCTTCTATCTACTGCATACAATAACCCAAGGGACTCAAAATCAGCTTTATTTCCCTTTTAGACTTTGGGGGTCCCATGTTCAATATTCCTGGAACCCTTTCAGGGTCTAGATTTTTCTTTTTCTTACTAATCCAATGACCTAAATACCACACTTCTGACTCTACAAACTGCAATTTTGACTTTGATATCTTCAGCCTGTTATATCCCAGAAAATTTAGAAGCTTAATAGTACCCTTTCTCGTTTCCTCTTCAGTTTCTCCTGCTACTAACAAATCATCTACATACTGTAGCAGCTTAATTCCTTTGGGTAACTCAAAGGACTTCCAAAGATTTTCTAACGCCCTCCCAAAAAGATTTGGTGCCTCTGTAAAACCTTGCAGTAGCACCGTTCACCTCAATTGTTCTCTCCTACTTGTATCTGAGTCCTCCTACTCAAAGGCAATCCCTACTGCCCTCATCCAGAGGGCAAGTTCAAAAGGCATCCTTTAAATCCACGACACTGCACCAAATGTAATTAGGAGGTATCTGGCTTAGCTACTCCTGGAAAGCGGTTTATGGTTCTTTGATTTACCGCTCTGAGATCCTGCACTAGTCGGTAGCTACCATCAGGCTTCTTTACCGGCAGGATGGGGGTATTATGTGGTGACACACAGGACTCCAACACCCCCTGATGTACTCAATTCTCAACTACCGGTTTCAATCCCTTTCGACCTTCCAGTGATATTGGATATTGTTTTACTTGAATGGGGATTTCTGAGTTCTGTATTTCAACACTAACGGGCTGAATGTTTAATTTTTCTACTTCACCAGTATACCACAGAGTGTCACTAATCTCGAAATTATCTTCTTCACTTAAAGAATAGATTTTAAGTTTTCTTTCACAGGGTGTTATTTTAATCCCCAAGGCTATTATTCAGTCTCTTCCTAATAAATTATTATCAGCCTCTGATATTAATAACAAATCATTCAGTCCAAATTTTTTATCCAATTCATTCTGCACATTTTTAATTACAGGAACCTGAAAAATTCCTACTTTAACCCCAATTACTGGGACAGATTCACAACTTACTTCATATCCTTGTGGTAGTTTACTTACTGGTGACCTAGTAGCTTCTGTGTCCACCCAAAATGTGATTTCTTCATTTTGAGGACCTATTTTCAGTTTTATCAAGGGCTCTTCTTGGTGTTCAGTCCTCATTAAATAGAGCCCCTGACCACCTAGTCTTCTTGAAACATTTTCTCATCTCGCTGCCTCTTTCTACAGAATTTTTGTAGATGTCCCTTTCAGTGGCAATAAAAACAAGTGGGTCCTGTACTTATGGAGGTAGGACAAGAAGTTTGTAAGTGTCCTTTCTGGTTACAGGAAAAACACGTGGATCTCGTATCCCCAGAGGTGGGACTTGCCTTTTTCTGTTGTTTGTTCTTTCCTGAGCCCTTCTCTGTATTCATGGTTGTCTGTGTTTCCTTGACTGCTGCCATTGAAATTTGTGGTTTTGTCTTTTGCCTCTCCTCATCTCTTCTCACACACACTTTCTGTGCTTCTCTTAACAGTTCCTGAAGCCCCCTATCCTGCCAATTTTCTACTTTTTCCAGCTTCTTCCTGATGTGCCCCAAGGCCTTAGCTACAAATTGTGTTTTCAAAAGGACCTGTCCTACTGCAGTGTCGGGGTCTACACCTGAATAGAACTGCAAGGCTTTTCTTAATCTTTCTAACCAGTCTGCCAGGGCTTCATCCTTCCCTTGGTGCTCACTTAGATCTTTCCCTATATTCTGCCCCTTGGGCACTGCTTCCCGGATTCCTCGGATAATCATCCACCAGAGATCACTCCTATTCTGCCCGTGTCTTTCATTCTGATTATTCCAACCTGGATCTTGCACAGGCCATTTCTGATTCCCCTGGTCTGGCCCCTGACATTCTCTATCCCAAACCCTCATTCCTGAATGTCTAATCATTTCTCTTTCTTCCATGGTAAACAAGATTCCTAAGATAGACTGCAGTTCCACCCAGGTGTATATATTCGGCCCCAAGAATGGATCTAATGTCTCTGCCACTCCAAGAGGATCCTCTAGCAGCCTGCCCATCTCCTTCTTAAACTCCCTAACATCCCCTGTGTTCATGGGAACACTCACATCACCAATAGGTCTCTGTTCTGGGTTTGCCATTGGAACTTTTCTAAGCGGGTATAGTCCATCTTCCATTTTTGCTTCCCCATCCCCATCATCACTTCTCCCCATCCCCTCCCCTCTAGTTCTATGTGCTACTGGCCCCTCCTGAATAGGGGGTGTGTTTGCATTTACAGGAGGACCCTTGGGGGCTTGGGGTGGAATGGGCTGATGAGGTTGCCTATAAGGGGGTGGGAGGTGATCTACTGGATCCTAGGGCTTGTGTCTGTCTTTTTTGGCTGCTCAACCTCTAGTTTGTAAAGGATACAACAGATGACCTTTGCTTCCCTGCCTTCAAGTAACAAATTCACCCTTTCCCCTGGGAAGCCACAGAGCAGCATAGTCACTTTCTTCCTGATTAAATGGCTCTTTTGAATTCACATACAAAATCAAAGCCTGTCTCCAAATGATCCAAACTTTGGTCAATATAAGTTATCTTTCCCAATCATTTCCTTTTTCCTTTCAAACATACAATAATTAATCATTTTCTGCTTATTTTTTCTTCTTCAGGATTCCCATGCATCCCTGTATTGTAACATCATCCCCAGTGGACTGTCCTGAGGGATGCTCCCCATCTGAGAACCCCCCTCACAGTTCCCAGGTGTACCAGGCTCTTGTGAATTTCCTTCATAATTCACAGCTCCTGGGTCTAAGGACTTATTTTTCCTTGGACCCAATTTTGGCGGCAACAAACTAAGAAATCCCCAGTATCAGGAGAACCTTGGTCTCCCTCCCTCATTGTGCAGTTCAATCCTCTCACTTAATATTCCGTTGCACTATCTTTTCTTTTACCAACTGTTTGCCTCATCCCTAATTCCAATCTTTCTCCCAATCTGTCTTCCCTGAGTATATCCTTCTATTCACTTCCCCTTGCAATCCCTCTTAGTCTACTACTAAAGTCACCAACTATTTTCTTCTCAAAGAAAATTGAACTTGACTCAATTGCTCCCTTCTTATTCACCTCGCCCATTGATCAGATCGCTCCCTTCTCCTCAAGAACCTTTCCCTGGGTTCTCGGGCTGGGACCCTCCCTGCCAGTCCCTCCCAGGGATCCTCACTCATTCTCTCTTTTCACTTCCCTTCTTTCCTGGCTGGTCTCCTCGCAGAGAGCTGAAAATGCGGTACTGGGAGGTTCACACTTGCTTCAGGGGTCTGGGCTACCAGTCTCCATTTAGATATTCTGCACACACACAGACATACAGCCATGCCCCTGCCCAACCCTGTGGTACTTACACAGTCCATTTTCCCACACGGTTCTTGTGCACAAGACATTTTACAGGCACCTTTACCTTTAGCTGGCAGTCCAATGGCAGCCTTTATGTGTGCCTCCTATTGCTGACTTCTTTTTCTTATGCATTATCGTAATTGTAACTCCTTCTCCAAGGGAGCCTGGTCTAAGCTTGGGACCACCTTAAAAGCGCTGGTGGGGAGCTGCTTCCTGAGACTAGTCGTCCTTCCCGAGGCTGGAGTTCCTGGGTTTCAGCACCAAATTGTTATAAATGAAGCTCTATGTGTCTAATTTATTAAGCAACAAAGTTGAATTTAGCAGCAATGCAATTTTATTTAAGTAGCATTTTATAATCAAGCATATACAAAAATTTGGCAGTCATTAATTAAAGATAAGTAATGTTCGGATAAAGCATAAGCAAAAACGACCGAGGTGCAGAGGGGGGAGTTTCTCACCCTACCTCATGTACAAAAACAAAGTAATCCAACTTAAACTTATATATTGTATGCTAATACATATTATTTAATATTTCTTGTAAATCTCTTTCTATTTTCAATTTGTATAATCTATGTCACTATACTACATAG
>JANEHK010000385.1:0-29338 GCA_025960845.1 Tachycineta bicolor | reverse complement strand
AGGCTGAATCAGGGAAATGGAAACTTCCTGATGGAAGACAATTACTTAATATAATACTGGCTAGAAAAATGTTAGAAGACATGCATCAGAAAACCCACTGGAGTACTCAGGCCTTGTGTGATCATTTTTTACGGAACTAGGGATGCATTGGGATTTTTGGAGTAGCAAAGCAAGTAACTGAAAAAATGTATAACTTGCCAAAGGATAAACAAAAAGGTAATGAGAAAAACAACATTAGGAGGTTGTGAGTTAGCTCTTTGACTATTTCAAAGTATCCAAGTAGATTTTACTGAACTTCCTCAAGTACAAAAATATAAGTATTTATTAGTAATAACAGACCATTTAACTCATTAGGTAGAAGCAGTTCCCACTACCAAGGCATCAGCCAACATGGTAAGTAAGGCCCTTTTAGAACAGATTATTCCCAGATATGGAATGGTTAATAGCATAGACTCAGACAGAGGAACGCATTTTACGTCAAACGTGTTACAACAAATAATTCAGTCTTTAGGGATAAAATGGGAGCTGCATACCCCATGGCATCCACAGAGTTCTGGTCATGTAGAAAGGATGAACCAGACTTTAAAGAGAACTTTGACCAAATTAGTAGTTGAAACCCAAATGTCATGGGTACAATGCCTACCTTTGTCCATATTGAGGATCCGAACACAACCAAGGTCAGACCTGGGAGTGTCACCCTATGAAATGATGTTTGCGTTACCCTTTTTAACCACCCAACATGAAAATGCTACCTATGAGGCAGGGGAAATGAGCGTTAAAAGATACGTTAACACCATTGCAAAAACTCTTGAAAACCTACGGTTGAAAGGAATAATCCCTCAAACCACACTTTTAGACTTTAAAATCCATAATGTTCATCCAGGGGAACAGGTGCTAGTAAAAACCTGGAAAGAACAATCTTTAACTTCTCAATGGGAAGGTCCTTTTCGGGTATTGCTGATGACCAAGGCTGTGATCCGGACCAAGGAACGAGGGTGGATCCACACCAGCAGAATCAAAGGACCTGTGGAAGAACCTAAGGAGTGGACGATTACAGCTAAACTGAGTGATACAAAATTGACTCTTAAACGGGGACTGGATGGTAATGAACTGGGAAGATCCAAATGGTCCAAGAAACATACCCCAGATCACACCTAATTGGGAGATAAGGCCAAGCTTATATCAGTGGTTTCAAGTACCACCTGGACAAGCTTTGAGACGCCTCCAATACCCTCCTTGGGGAGGAATACTTCCAATCCAAACAGGAGGAACAGGACTGTTTCAGACAGGGAACGCTTGTATTCACGCCTTAGCCTGTGATTTATGCAAAAAGGAAGAGGAGTTGCAACTTCCATCAGTGCCATACCAAATACCCCGTTTGATCCACCCAAATACCAGACATGTTAGCTGGGTTAAATGTAAATATTTAGATTGTGGGAAGAATTAGCATTGTAGTTCACACAATCGACGCTCTCTTTGCAGGAAGTGTCAAGGGCCAAATCGATCTCCTATCCAGGCAGAATTCGAAGAAACTGAAATAATAACTTTGCTTTGTGGATGGGAATTATTAGTGCCTGTTGAATGGGAGATACCTGAAGAACAGTGGGAAATGACAGTTAAAGAGTGTCAAAAACGATTTGTCCGGAAATTAGCTAAGAGGAAGTGACAAGGAAATAGAGGGCAAGACCAGATTGGCCTCTCTATTCACCACCAAGAAAATCAAATACACCTGCTGTGGGTTGCAACCTCATAGGCATGGGTGGTGGGAGTATAAGCCATACTGGACCTCTGTTACTCCTTTTTCTGTCACTCAATTTTTATCTTTTCCCTTTTGGGATATCAACAAAGCCATGTTACAGATGTTACCAAAAGCTGTACATGGAAAGACACCGAGGTTCTTTTTTCATTTCTCACACTCATGTCAACAGTCACTGTTATGACCCAATCCAAATTAGGCAATTGCATACATAAAGGGAAAAAGTACTGGATTGCAGAGAACTTAAGAACAAGTAGTAGCAAGATGGGAAGTCAGTGCCCAAAAGAGAAGAGATGGATTTGTTTTACCTACATTACTGGGCACAAAGCACAAGGTTTAGTAAAAGAGCAATTGATAAGCAAAAAGGCTAAGTCAATACAACCCCCTAACCTTGTGCCAATTTCAATCAATGATTTGTATACCAAACTTGAAGAGCAATTAGAAAAAGAAATAGATATCTCAAGGATGGGTAAAAATCAGTTTGTAGAACTGGGGGAAAGAAAAAGTAAGGAACTTAACATAACCAATTGTTGGGTCTGTGGAGGGGCTTTGATGTCAGAAGAATGGCCATGGAAAGGCAGCAGCTTAGGCCCAATTGAGCTTCTAAAATGGAACCAAGCAAGTACAAGTGGAGAAAACAGACCAGAAGGGTGAATTTTAAGCTCAACAGTGATAGGGGAAGAATGTCTCTGGCACACTGGGAAAAAGTTCCTTCATGAAGTAGGAAAAACACCCTGTAAAAAGATATAAGGTGAGTAATGGAACTTCTGTATGGTGGGTCCCAGAAGAACCAACCGTGTATTGGACCCAAGAAAAAGCCAAAAAAGTGAATTGTAAGTATGATAACAAAACAAAACTTTTTCAATGTAATGATACAGGTAAAAATCCTTACTATAATATCCCGGAAAAATTCCAAATTTTGGGAGAATATAGATCAGCAAAAATTTAACTATTGGAAAGCTCCAGACGGCTTATTTTGGATATGTGGAAAAAGAGCATACCCAAAACTCCCCTCTCAGTGGAAAGGGAGCTGCACTCTGGGAATTATACAGCCAGGATTTTTTCTTTTACCAGGACCTGATGGGGATCAATTAGGGATACCAGTTTATGAGGATCTAAAGAGAAACAAAAGAGAATTTCTTGGAGGATTCCAAAAATGGGGAGATGAGGAATGGCCCCCTGAAGGCATACTGGAAACATATGGGCCAGCCACCTGGGCACAAGATGGGCGTTGGGGATATCAAACCCCAATTTATATGCTAAATCGTATTATAAGGCTTCAAGCTGCTGTAGAGATAATAACAAACAAAACTGGTCAGGCAATGGAATTAACATCAAGGCAACAAACCCAAACAAGAGCAGCTGTGTATCAGAATAGGTTGGCTTTAGACTATCTATTAGCTGAAGAAGGGGGTGTTTGTGGAAAGTTCAATACATCAGATTGTTGTTTAAAAATAGATGACAATGGAGATGCCGTCCTGGACATAGTCAATGATATCAGAAAAATCGCTCACGTACCAGTTCAAAAGTGGGAATCAATGCTAAATACTAGCTGGTGGGATAATGTGTTGGGAGTAGAATGGTGGAAAAAGTTAGGCTTCTTCCTTTTATGCACTACAGCTGGCCTAATATTTCTTCCTTGTTTGATCTCCTGTTTCATTCGGCTCATCACCAGTGTGGTACAAAGCATGCAATTAGTGAACATGGACCAAAAGTTGCCTACAACAACACCACAAAGGATTATGGTGTTAAAGAAACACAATAATATAGAAGACCCCTTCAAAGAAGCAAGACTGATTTGTGAATAAAATGAGCGAATAATGAAGGCTAGAAAACAACGAATATTGCTCAAGCCAAATTAATTATAAAAAGAAAGAGGGAGGACTGAAAAGTGCATATTTTATGGCTCTATGCAAGATATTTACTATCTGTATTATGTTGTATTGATTGTTAATGTTGTATTAATAGTTTGATAGTATGGTAAAAGTAGTTTTGTAGTTAAAATGTTGTTTTTATATGCCAACCACAGGAAAACGTAAATCTTTCCGAGAAAAAAAGAATTTACTACTTCCTTATCAGAAGAGACCAACTTCTCCTGCCTTGCTCAGCCCTGAAGACGCCATCAAGATTAAAGGAAAAAAGTGATACTAACCAGAGACAGTTCTTTGTTTGAATGGAATTTATGCATCATGTATGAAATGTATGAATATTCAACAGGCTATTGCTTTTAAGGGATAATCCTTTGTTAACGAGGGTCCTTCTTCAGAGGTTTTTTGCTCAGGGAGGCACCCAGATGTCTGTAACTTTGTTTTTATTTTCTCGTATTGTTCTAACCCTGATTGTTCAATTTTTTACTCTAATTCTATTTTTATAACCATCTTATTTACTATTAAAATTTCAAAATTTTAAAAACAAGTGATTAGCGTTTTTCACAAGGTATGTAAGACTTGTAGGCCTCCTCTGCCCAGAAACCGATTGAACAGTGATGAAGACAGGAAATAGGAGTCCTATCAAGGGTTCATTTATCACATTTGCATTGAAAAGTTAGAAAGGTCAGAATGAGGAAGACTTCTTTACTTCCTCATTTTGGGGATCCCTCCCCAAGAAAAGGACCACCGACACATTTCAAAGAACAAACTATGCATGCTTAATAGCTTTTGAGCTAATTACCATACAAAGAGGGGAATGGGATGTACCAGGGTTATGAATACGCATTTGTGTTTTGGGTATTCAATACTTTTGTAAATAAAAGGAATCTGTGATCACCTGTAAACTGCGGTGTGAATTTGGGAGCTATCCCGCATGCTGCCCGGTGTCGTAATAAACATACACTTTCTAACTTTAAACTGTTAGAGAGGTTTTGTTCCTCACAGTTGGGTATCGATACTAGATCAGTACTCACATTTTCTTTAGTAAGTCAAGATGACCTCGCTTATATAGATTCTGGACAATGACCAGGGATTGGACAATAAGGTTGCCACCTCTCCACTCCACTGGCCAGGCTAGAAGTCCACCAACTGTCCCTCATCAGAGAGGAATGTGAAAACAACCACTTTGTTTATGTTACAAGCATGAGAAGGCTCCACTACAGAAATGTCAACATTCACAGAAGGCTAAAACTCAGTGCCAACAGCCAGCCCGTTCTGATACACCACCACCCTGGTTTGGGATAATTGCTTTGCTAGTAGCTCTAGGGCTCTTGCTGTTTAATTAGGGTTTTTGTTTTTGTTTTTGTTTTTGCTTTTGCTTTTTTGGTTTTTTTTTGTTTGTTTTTTTTTTTGTTTTTGTTTTTTGGGTTTTTTTGGGTTTTTTTTTTTTACAACTCTTTGCAATTTAATATTACAGTTCAACATATATATAGGGGTTCAGTATCCCCAGCCTCCATCCTGAGCCCAGGAAGTGGGTCTGTAGCATTCAAAAATTTTTTCTGGTGGCCATTCTTCATCTCTCCAAGTTTATATCCCTCCTGTTAGATCTCATTTCCATTTTCGGTGTATTTGCTCTTATAGTGGTTTTCCCAATATCCTGTCTTGTGGCTTTGGTAACAAAAAACCCCTGATTGTATTATCCCAATTGTATAACTGCCTCTCCAGTCCTTAGGTAACTTACTATAGGCCCATTTCCACAAATCCAAAACATACCTTCTGGAGCGTCCCTGTCTACTGTGGTCCTTGGGAAGTTTTCCCAAAATGTCTTTTGATTTTCTACCTTCTGGACAGGATTTCCTATGCTCCTATTGCACTAAAATAACCCTGATTCCTTTACTGTGCAATTATTGTTATTAAACCGACTCCAGTATTTATTAGGTGCCTCCAGCCACTACCAATTAGCTGTAGAGTTTGTGGCATATACTTTCTTACAGGGAGACTCTCCTAATTTGGTTTTAGAAGTATTCCTTTTTTTCGGGGGAGGAACAAGCACTTGTTCCTTACCACTGAATCTGTTAGTACCCATGCTTTAGGACTGTCTTCTGGTTTGGTAATTTTACTTCAATTCCATTTTAAAATTTGCTTAACCTCTAGCCCTGCACACCTCTATGGCTGCTGTTCTGTCATATGGGAACTTTAATAAATCTTGCAATTAAAAACATTTACTTCAGCTGCTACTTGCCACATCCAGTCTAAAAATAAATTTTGGCTCAAGGTGGGAAAATTTAATTTGGACACCTCCTTTTTTAAGTTCTCACAGAAATCAGAATCTGGGATTTCAGGCTGTGTTTTTTTCTTTATAGTTTTTATTGCCTTTTGAACTCAACTTTCTTTATATTGATTCTGTACTCTCCTGTTATTTGTATGTCCTTACATTCCTGATTTGGTGAAACATATATATTCCTCTCCCCTGGGACATACATAGCTGCAAATTGATCTCCCTTTTTCTTTGTTTTCGCCTATCTAAAATTCTTGTCTCTTCTCAGTACATTTTTGCAACTTCTCCTGGGCATAGTATTTTGCATTCACATGAGTGTTTGCTACCATGGTGGATATAAAGCCTCGTCCATATTGGATGGTTTGATAACACTGGGTGCATGACCCTGCCCAGGCCGGATTTAGACTCAAGGTAATAATTATGAGTAGGGGTCCAGTATAACGTACCTTTCCATTCCACGACCCTATTGGGTTGCCACCAACTGTTGGGGTCTGCATCTTTTTCATGGAAAGGGTAGGGGTTAATCTCGTCTTGCCCGCTGATGTTGCCCTTTGGTTTTTTTTCCCCACTGACTCTTTACTCTCTCTTAATTCTTTGTCTTTACCTGGTAGGTTGTCGAGGTCACACTCCACTCTTTTAAGATCTGTTTTTACCCACAAATTGTGTTTAGTCTTGTTCACCCATAGCTTCCACTATTTTTTATTATCCTGGTGTAGTCAACCTGTTGTCACTAATATTTTCAGTGCTAGATCAGTTTCCTTCTGGATCTAACTTTCTCAACTCAAACAAAGGTCTCTCGGAATCCTGGCTCCCGATAAGGGGGCATACCACAACTCTCTACATTCTATGTACCCAAAACAGCCCCAGGGGTTGCAGTCACAATTCAGGCTGGTACATTCTACTTCTCTTGGCGTTAGGTGGTTCTTTTTAGGATGTCTCCTCGACATTCTCTTGCCCTTCTTTTCCAAGGTTATTTGTAGATCCCTGGGCTGTGAGGTGATTTTCCACTGCTGCCATTGGTGGTTCCACTGGATCTTTGACTTTTGATGTGTGAGTCCACCCTTTCTTTGCTGTTCTCACCGATGTGTCTGTTGTTAAGATAGTTAAATACAGACCTTCCCATTCTGGGATTAAAGTCTCTTCTTTCCAGCTTTTAATAAATACTCAGTCTCCTGGTTGTATCTTACGAATTTTAAACCCCAGTGGTCCCGTTTGGGCTAGCATTCCTTTTTCCTTTAACTTGGTCACATGCTGTCCAATTGTTTGGATATAATTTCAAATACATATATCTTCAATCATTATTGATGTTTGGGGTATTTCCTGGGAATATGGCATTCCATGAAGCATTTCATATATTTAAAGCCCCGTATCTGCATTAGGAAGTGTTCTTATGTTAAGCAAGGCTAGAGGTAAACATTTTAGCCATGACATCTTAGCTTCAATCATTAATTTGCTTAATTGTTGTTTTATAGTTTGGTTCATCCTTTCCACCCTCCCAGAACTCTGAGGGTGCTGAGGAGTATAATATTCCCAGGAAATACCCATGGCTTGTGCTACACCCTTAATAACACTAGAGGTAAAACAGGGGCCGTGATCAAAATCAATGGCCCGAATAACTCCAGATCAGGAAAAAATTGTGCACAGCAACTAGCTCTGGTCACTGGTCCAGATCATCCTCTATATGGCTCCAGCCTGCAGCGGCTCATGGGCACAGACCCAACCATGATCACCCCCCAGGCACAAGCCGAGGGCCTACGGACCCATGAGGTCATGACAACTACCTCTGCTGCCAGGGAAGCCATCCGCTCTGCTTCCATGGTCATTGCTAAACCATCACCATGGTCCACAATAAAGCAAAGTGAGAGTGAGAGTTTTACACAATTTGTAGATCGGCTCGAAGCATCACTTGACTCCTCAGCTTTGCCTTCAGAGGCAAAGAGTCTTGTGTTAGCAGAGTACCTGCACCAACAATGCAATTCAGCCACTAAGGACATTTTAAGATCATTACCAACCGGGTCCAACCTCGCAGACATGATTAGGCATGCTGCAAAAGAGGAGCATTTAGCCCCAATCCAGGCAGCCGTCCGTACCGCAATAACTAGTGAAATGGCATGCTTTAAATGCAGCCAAGCATTTAAATTGGGTGAACGTACAAATTATGAGACTCCTACCTTCAGTACCCCGATCAATTAGACCCTATCAGATTCTCACAGCACCCAGACACAGGAGAGAGGCCACACCTGGCACCTCCTCCTCATTCAGTCCTTTACCTATCTACCAAAAACCTAAGTCAGATCCTTTCAAACTGTTTCTTAGTGTGTTAAATGCCACCTTTTTGTCATTGAACCAATCCAATCCAAATTTTACAAAATCGTGCTGGTTATGTTATAACGCAGAATCTCCTTTTCATGACGGTGTCGCTCTTGATGTTCCATTCGAATATTCTGCAGCAGGTAATCCACACAACTGTAAGTGGGACACCCCTTGAAGGGAAATTACCCTGAGTCAAATCACAGGCCGAGGCAACTGCTTTGGCAATGTAACCTTAGCAAAGCAGATGGGAAACATTTGTGCTGAGTTCATCCAGCCTAGGCAAAAGACTGATAAGTGGGCAGTCCCATTCATACCAGGAATGTGGGTTTGTCAACAATCTGGAATACCCCCTGTGTGTACCTTGGTAAATTCAATAACCTTGCTGACTTTTGTGTTCAAGTTGTGATTGTTCCTAGAGTCCTGTATCACCAAGAAGAGGAAATGTATCGCTTTTTAGAAGAAACCATCCAGCTCCACAAAAGAGAAGTAATGACAGGTATAACCATTGCAATGCTCCTTGGCCTAGGAGCTGCAAGTACAGCCATAGGTGTTTCAGCTCTCGTGAACCAACACCAAGGACTTTCTCAGCTGCAAATGACAATTGATGAAGACTTGTTAAAAATTGAAAGATCCATCTCCTCTCTGGAGGAATCTATCTCCTCAGTTTCAGAAGTTGTCCTGCAGAACAGGCGAAGACTGGACCTCTTGCTCATGCAGCAAGGAGGCCAGTGTGCCACCTTGAGAGAAGAATGCTGTTTTTATGCAGACCATACTGGAGTTGTGCGAGACTCCATGGCCGAACTGAGAGAAAGACTGGCCCAGAGAAAGAGACAGAGAGAGGCCCCACAAGGAGTCATGGTTCGAGTCATGGTTCGAGTCATGGTTCAACCAGTCCCCATGGCTGGCCACCCTTGTTTCCACCCTAATAGGCCCTCCCACCATGATACTCTTGGTATTGATTTTTGGGCCTTGCATTTTGAACAAGTTAGTGTCATTTGTTAGAAGCTGTTTAGAGAAAGTCGACATCCTATTTGTTGAACACCTGCAATTACCATGAAGTGCACTTATTACTAATATGTTATATCACTTTGTATCCTATTATGCTAACTAACAGCTTTTGCATTTTTTATAGCATTTATACTTTTTAAAGTGTTTTACTTAATCATGAAATGGGGGGAGATGTGGGAGATTAGGGAAAGGCGGTAGGAAGATATCGTGTTGTACGGGTATACAGAAACGCCCCCTCAACACTTAGTTGTTTAGTGTCCCTGATAAGGTAAGTAACACGTAACTTGTAACGTAAGCAGACGGATATGATGTAGCAAACAGAGGTTTTAAAACTCCATGTAATCAGTTAATAAAACAACATTAGCCATCCATCACATTGGTGTCTGTGACCTGGTGGCCCGAGCAGCCTGGGTGTGGCTGCAGTGTTGTTCCTGTAACAAGGTCTCTACACCTCACTGGAGGCAGCACCCTTGTGTTCCCAATCTAAGTCTATCTTTGACACCTCTATCTTTGCAGCTTGATCTACCTGCTCGTTGTTGAGGTGCTCCTCATTAGCCCGACTCTTGGGGACATGGGCATCTACATGACGGACTTTGACAGGTAGCTTCTCTACCCGAGTGGCAATGTCTTTCCACTCATCAACAGCCCAGACTGGTTTTCCCCTACGCTGCCAATTGGCCTTTTTCCACTTCTCCAGCCATCCCCACAGAGCATTGGCTACCATCCACGAATCAGTGTAGAGGTAGAGCTTTGGCCACTTCCTACTTTCAGCAATGTCCAGGGCCAGTTGAACAGCTTTGAGTTCAGCAAGTTGGCTTGACTCACCTTCGCCTTCAGTGGCTTGTGCAACCTGACGTGTGGGACTCCATACGGCTGCTTTCCACTTCCGGTTTATCCCAACGATGCAGCAGAAACCGTCAGTGAAAAGAGCATAGCATGTTTCTTCTGCTGGCAGTTGGTTGTATGGTGGACCCTCTTCGGCACGTGTCACTTGTTCCTGCTCTTCTTCATCTGTGAGACCAAAGTTCTCACTTTCCGGCCAGTTTGTAATTATCTCCAAAATCCCAGGGTGATTTGGGTTTCCAATGCGGGCGCGCTGAGTGATGAGGGCAATCCATTTGCTCCACGTAGCATCGGTGGCATGATATGTGGAGGGAACCTTTCCTTTAAACATCCACCCCAGCACCAGTAGTCGAGGTGCCAACAGGAGTTGTGCTTCTGTGCCAATCACCTCTGAGGCAGCTTGAACTCCTTCAAAGGCGGCCAAGATTTCCTTCTCTGTTGGAGTGTAGTTGGCTTCAGACCCTCTGTAGCTTCGGCTCCAGAATCCCAGAGGTAGCCCTGAGTCTCCCCAGGCACCTTCTGCCAAAGGCTCCAGGACAGGCCATTGTTCCCGGCTGCTGAGTAGAGCACATTCTTCATAACTGGTCCTGTCCTGACTGGGCCAAGGGCTACCGCATGAGCGATCTCCTGCTTGATCTGGGCAAAGGCTTGTTGCTGTTCAGGGCTCCAGTGGAAATCGTTCTTCTTGCGGGTGACCAGATAGAGGGGGCTCATAATCTGGCTGTACTCAGGAATGTGCATTCTCCGGTAACCTATGGTGCCTAGAAAAGCTTGTGTTTCCTTCTTGCTGGTCGGTGGAGACATTGCGGTGTTCTTATTGATGTCCTCAGTGGGAATCTGCCACTGTCCATCTTGCCACTTTACTCCCAGAAACTGGATCTCTCGGGCAGGTCCATTGACCTTGCTCTGCTTGATGGCAAAACCAGCTTTCAGGAGAATTTGGATGATCTTCTCTCCTTTCTCAAACAATTCTATTGCCGTGTTCCCTCACACAATGATGTCTTTGATGTACTGTAGGTGCTCCGGAGCCTCACCCTTTCCCAGTGCAACCTGGATCAGTCCATGGCAGATGGTGGGGCTGTGTTTCCACCCCTGGGGCAGTCGGTTCCAGGTGTACTGCACGCCCCTCCACGTGAAGGCAAACTGAGGCCTGCATTCTGCAGCCAGAGGAATGGAGAAAAATGCATTAGCAATGTCAATTGTGGCATACCATTTTGCTGCCTTGGACTCCAGCTCATACTGGAGTTCCAGCATGTCTGGCACAGCATCGCTCAATGGTGGAGTCACTTCGTTCAAGGCACAGTAGTCCACAGTCAATCTCCATTCCTTGTCAGATTTGCGCACAGGCCAGATGGGGCTGTTGAAGGGTGAGTGGGTTTTGCTGACCACCCCTTGGCTCTCCAGCTCACGGATCATCTTTTGGATGGGGATCACGGCATCTCGAGTTGTTCCGATACTGTCGGCGGTGTACCGTCGAGGTGGCAACTGGAACTCGTTGCTCTTCTACCTTTAGAAGTCCTACTGCAGATGGGTTCTCCGACAGTCCAGGCAAGCTATTCAATTTCTTAATGCCCTCTGCCTCCACAGCTGCTATTCCAAAAGCCCACCTGAGTTCTTTAGAGTCTTTGTAATAACCATTCCGGAGGAAGTCTATGCCCAAAATACACGGGGCCCTTGAGCCAGTCACAATTGGATGTTTCTGTCACTCCTGCCCGGTTAGGCTCACCTTGGCTTCCAACAGAGTCAATTCCTATGATCCCCCCGTCACCCCGGCAATGGAAATAGGTTCTGTCTCCACATATTCTGATGGTATCAGTGTACACTGCGAACCAGTATCAACTAAAGCTTCATATTTCTGTGGCTCTGATGTGCCAGGCCATCGGATCCACACCGTCCAATAGACCCAATTTTCCCGTGCCTCTCCCTGGCTAGAGGCAGGGTCCCTCTAGCACTGGTCATTATTCCCTTCCTGGGCATACATGGTAGAGGTTCCTTCACAGGGATCTGACATATCCTCACTTCTATAATACCTGGCAGCTTGGTCATGGGATGCTGAGGCTACCTTCATCTTAGTGGAACCCCCTCGGTTAGCGTTTCTCTCCTTGAGCTCACGCACCCGTGCTGCCAGGGCAGAATTGGGTTTCCCATCCCACCTTCTCATGTCCTCCCCATGGTCACTCAGAAAAAACCACAGGTCAGCTTGTGGGGTGTACCCTCTCTCTCTAGCTGGGGGCTGTTGAGCTCTGACTCTGGGGCTTGTAACTCTCATCGGTGCCACATGGGAACTGTTCCTCCTCTTCACTGTTCCTCCTCTTCTCCTCCCTCATCTCCTCCATCTTCTCTCTGAGTTCCTCAGCCACGGCAGAGACCTGAGCCTGAATTGGGCCACAGATCATACTCTCATAATTTCTAAGCTTGTTGGCTATAGAACCCACTGTCTCTCGGTTGTTATCAGGATGAATTGTTGCAATGAATGTGGCATATTGAGATGGTCCTAGAGTTGCCAGATTCCACAGCATTTGCCCTGTGCACCTGACTTTGTCGGGGTCATTATCATGCTGTCCACCCCTCCCAAAGAGTACCTCCAATACCGCCACTTCTCTCAGCTGTTGGATCCCTTCCTCAAGGGTCTTCCAGCGCATTCTATGATGGTGCTCCTGCATTCTGTCTCTGTGGACAAACCTCTCCCGTACACTCATTAAAAGCCGCTCCCAAAGGGAAAGGGGCCCTGGCTCCCTTACGAATACCTGATTCACACCTGAGTCCTGGGTCAAGGGTCCCAAATTCCTTGCCTCACTACTATCTAGTTGCACGCCTCTACCTATAAGGTCCCAGACCCGAACCAACCAGGCTGTATAAGATTCACGTCCCTGTCGTGCAAGATCTTTTTGCAAATTACGGAGACTTTCATATGTCAGGGACTCAGTGATGATCTCAACCTCTGACTCCCCCATGGGTTGTGAGGGTCATCCTTTCTTATCCTTATTGCCTGGGTGCTCTGATTTTACCTTATACTTCTTTGTTTGCACAGGGGCCACTGCTGCTGGCTGTGGCTGCCCCTGTGGTTCAGCTGGAACCTGGACGGTTGTGACGTCTGTGGGTTCCGCTGCTGCACCATCAGACTCTCCTTTGTCGGGGCAGGGGGAGGGTTTCCCAGCAGCTGGGGCTAATGAGGCTACTACAGGGGAAAGGTACTCCCTCAGCATCTCACCTATCTCTTTCACCAAATCTGGGTGGTTTATTCCTGAGGCAGGCTGTGGGGCAGTGTCAGGCTGTGGGGCAGTGTCAGGCTGTGGGACAGGCTCAGGCTGTGGGGCAGTATCCTTACAATCTAGGGGAGGTATCAGGGTGGTTATCCAGGTCAGTCTCCCCTTATCTCTAAATGCTAAACAGAACAGGCATACCAGCAACACCAGCCACTGTATGATGTCATTAACATTCAGAGATTTGAACCCTTCAAAGACTGGTGGGGTATGCCTAAAGAGCTGGGTGAAGGGTTGTGGAAAAATTTTCCCTGGTGTCATTTCTTTACAGTAGGTACCGTTGATAAAGTAACCCCAGAAACACACAGTTAGGGTATGATAGCCCTGAATCCATGTGCCTGCCTTCCAGAGGAAATTAAAAATCCACTAATTCCTCACTTTGTTAACCCATATAGCAAACTGGATAACAGCCACAGTAACCTTAGTTACAGGGCCCTTTTTTAGAAAAGGGCCTGCAAATGGGAGAAATACGGCCACTACCACATGGCACCCGAACCAGGTTAAGCCAGACCACATGATATCCAGTACACAAGAATGTAGGCACTTAAGAACTGTTATTCCTTTTTCTCTCAATGCCCTCGTGCCCCACAATTTGGGTGCCAAATTCTGTCTTGGTTTGAAAAGACAGGTGTCTGCTAAGGAGAGGCAGGCCTCTCTAGGAATGGGGAATTCAAATCCTTCCCTCCCTGTTATTATAATTTGGAAGATTAAAAAAACCCTTTTCAGTCAGAGCTATGGGAAAGGAATAACAGTCCTTTACTAGCAACTATAACAGGACAGACAAACAACAACAGCAATTATAATAATAGTAAAACAGAACCAAGAACCCCGAGGGCAAACGGTGGAAACTCCGGCGCTGATGGCTGGAAAGCAGTGGATTGTCCTCGGCAGGCGGGGGGTGCCCTGGCAGGCGAAGCGAGCAGTGCCAGAGAACCCGCAGCGGCTGGATCCGGGCTGACCCAAAATCCAGCAGGGCATGCGAAAAAAACCTCTGAATTCCTGGGCGCTCCAACAGATGATAGAAATTCTCAGGACCGAACCCTCCGTTAACTGTGGAATCCAATGCAGCCACCAGTTGCTCGACCATTCTCCTCCCGGAAAACTGAGAGCTGAAAAAAAATCCAATCCCCCCCACCCTCAGCTCCCGGGAGCTTTTCCTTCCCCCTAAACTAAGTGATCAACTCCCTTTTGTCTGGGTCAAGCACCCTTTAACTATCAATATTTAGTCTCCTAGCAACTTATGGGGGGAAAAATTCCACAGGAAAACTTAACCCCCAACAAATGTGTACTACAATCAAGCAATCCAAACAAACAAACAAAAACAAAACAAAACAAACAAAAAAACCCCCAAAACAAACAAACAAAAAAACCCACAAACCCCCCCCCCCCAAAACCAAAAAACCCCTATAATATAGCAAGCAATAATCCAAATAGAAATATAGAATTACCTAGCAAATTAATTATATTACACTATCCCAAACACACCAAAGTAAGAACTACATACTCACAATAATAAAAGCCACCACAAAGTAACTAAAATCCTACCCTGTACCTCATGCTACAACTCATAACACCATTCTAAACCTAAAAAAAACAAGTTCTTTCAAGACATAGTGTTCCGAAAAAATAAGTCAAACAATAGAACTCATTTCAAAAACAACCTCATCAACAACTAAATGAAAGAACATAGCATTAAGTAAGGGTACCATATCTCCTACCATACACCAACTTCAAAGAAAGTAAAAAAATACAATAGACTGTTAGAAACCACCTAAAAACACTAAGTAAGAAACTTTTCAAAAATAAAAACAGCATCTAACAAAAACCACCTAGATAGTTAACACCCAAAGTTCCACCAGCAGAGCAAGCCCTACCCAGTCTAAGCCCCTACATACAAGAGATAAAGTCCCAGTAGTACATGTAAGAAGTTTGTTAAGAAAGACACCTTAAATGAATTCTCCTTCAAGTACAGACAAACCCATCCGTGGGATTGTCTTTACTCAAGGACCAAGTTACACATAGTAAGTAACGCAAAAAGATAAAACCACACAATGTGTACTTCAAGGAGATCTGATTGTTAAGAACTTTGTGTAATGATCACTGTGTACTGAATGTCACTGCCATTGTCTTTATATAGCTGTATATTGTATATTGTTTTTATATAGATATATGTATGTGTAGTGTATGTGTGTGCAGAGCTAGAATATATATATTAGTTTTAGTAAGTCAACAATATGGGGATAAAGAGTAAAATATCCTAAAGTAACTTTATAATGCATGTAACCCCAATTGTCTGTTCTGTTCTGTTCATGCTGTATATAAAGTTCTGTGATTTAAAACTAGTTCTAAGAACAAAGAAAAATGCAAAGTTTATTTTAAAAAAACAACTTAACTCCTACACATTCTTCTCAACATAAGGTGTTAAACAAAAGCTTAAAAAAACCTGCAAAACAAAAATATTTTTGCTTTTAGTTAGCTTCAGCTAACTAAAATGGGAAAATTCCCTAAACTATTATTTCCCTTTTTTCCTTAAAACTATTTAAACCTACATTAAACTAAAAAACAAACAAACAAAAAAAACCCCACTAAAAGCTTATACCTGCAGCCCGCCAGGGCCTGGACCTTGGCATTTTCCAACAGCATGAGAAAAGCTTAAACTAATAAAAAACTAAAAAAAAAGCCAAGCTGAATCCATAGCATGAACTTTGTCAATTTACCATCTCACTCCAGAACAAAAAGTTTTATGGCTTCAGAGTATTCATTACATGCACTTTATTTGTTAAATAAAATAATTTTTTCCTTTTTTTTTCTGAGAAAGTTCTTTACCAGACCAGTTGGGGGGAAGGGCCATTTAAATTTGCTCCCCATTCAAAAGTTTTATCCTAAATTTACCCTAAACGAAAAAAACAGGTGACCCAGGTGTGGTGTCCCAGTGAGGGCTGCCATGGAAGCAGTGCCCAGCACTGCCCCTTTCTGTCTGGCTGAGCTGGCCTTTGGCCCTGGCAGTGGCGTTTGCTGCTGGTTCCACGGCTCCTGAGCAGCCAGCGCGGCACAGGGCAGGTGGCCGTGGCACAAGCCCCCAGCAAGGGATCCCCTCTGGCTCTGGGCAGTGACACCAGCCCTGAGCAAGGGGCTGGTGCAGTGGGGTCAGTGCAGTGTCCATGGCCACAGCCCCTTGCAATGGCCCAGGGCAGGTTGGGATGATGATCCACCCTCACTCCTGGCCCAGGGCAGGGCTGCAGTGCTCTTGGTGGCACCTTGGGCTTGGCCCACACTGGAGGAGGGTTTCTGTTTTCACTGGGGAAACTCAAGAGTTTTAGATTGCTTCAAAAATAAAAGAAAAAAACCCCTTCTTTGGTTGTATGCAGCCAGGTCTCCAAGGAAAGCAGGTTGCAGGTGAGTGAAGAGAGATTGGATGGGGCTGGGTGATGTGGAGCAAGGTCGTACACACTGGGTCAGACCTCAAGGCACAGCTTCTCTGAGCAGGCCAGACCTCCTTAGGAGACCCTGGTTCAGTATCAACCACAGAATGCTACAACCACCTCTTGTGTAAGGAGAACAGTAATGAAATATGCACTTGAAAGTAGTAATACATATTTCTTAGAAGCTCCTTGAAATATTTCTCCATAACCGCGGCAGGAAAACTTCCAATTGAATGGCACCATACCAGAGGGGATTCAAGGCACAGCCATGGTTTGTCAGGACTTGCTTAATCCTGATGAGCCCCGTGGTGGATTTGGTGTTAAACCCTGGAACCTCAGGCCCTTAAAGGAGATTGCACAAGCCTTTCCAGGACTGAAAGTCAGAAGAAAAACCCAAAGTGTCTCAATGCCTCAATGAGTCCCACAGAGGTCCATTCCCAACACAGGCTCCTCATGGAGCTCATGAAGGAGAGAATTGGAGGACAGAATTGCACAAAAACCTCTCAGAGACTCAGTGAGGGAAGGAAATTCCAAAGTACCTTAAACACCTTGAGTATCTCAAAGTATTAATGAACCTCACTGAGTGTCAATGCAAAGCTCTCAAGGGACTCATTAGAGCAGATAATTGGAGGCCATGATTGCACAAATCTCTCAGAGACTTGATGCCTCAAAGAAGTACTTAAATTACCCCTGAGTACCTTGAGGCATTAATGATCCCTACTGAGTGTGGTAACTGGCTAAGAATCTCTAGGGAGTAATTAAAGCAGATAATTTGAGGGCATGATTGCACAAACCTCTCAGACTCAGTGTCAAAAAGAAGTTCCTTAATAAATTCTGAGCATCCTGAAGTATTAATGAGCCCCACTGATTATTTTACTGTCTAAGAATCCCAAGGGACTAATTAAAGTAGATAACTGAGGCTGTGATAACAATTTTAAAAGGGAAACACCAAGTATCTTAAAACAACTGAAGTACCTTGAAGCATTAATGAGCCCCACTGAGTGTTGGTCCTGACAAAGCCTCTCAAGGGACTAATTAATGCAGATAATTGGAGGCCATGATTGCACAAACCTCTCAGAGAATCCCAGGAAAAAGCAAAACCAAAACCCAAAATCCTTTGAATGCTGCCAGGAGCAGCATTCAGGAGCCCCCCAGGGCCATTGCTGACCAAGGCTCCCCAGGGACTCCTTCCAGCACATCCTTGAGCCCACTGGCATGTGAGGGGGATGCTGAGGGCAGCACAAGGGGCTGACAGTGCCCAGCCTTGCTGGGGCTGTGCCAGAAGGCCCCAGGGCCTCAGGACAAGGTGTCTCCTCACAGCCCTTAGTGGCACAGAGGCTGCTGTACCCCAGGACACCAGGACTTGGCTTGTCTTTGTCCCCACCTGTCATCACTGCCTCCAGTTCTCTGCTTGGCTGGGGCCTGGGGACACTTTCTCTGTCCTGTGCCTCAGTGGGACCCATTACAACTTCAAGAAACTTTGGAGATTGGTTCTAACTTGGAATTCTTAAGAGGTTTCTTCAGCTCTCTCTGAGGGACTGATGTTCAGGGCCTCAGCACAAAGCCCTGAGAGGGTCATTAAAGTCCTTGTGCTGTGTCTGTGCTGCTGAGCTGGGCTGGGCTCCTGGCACAGAGGCAGCTCCTGGCAAGGGCAGCGCTGCAGAGAGACAGCTCTGCCCAGGAGCAGCTCCTGAGCACAGCCCAGCAGGGCTGGGGCACTGCCTGCAGCCACCCCAGGCACAGCACACAGGCACAGAGAGCTTCAATCACCCAGGGCTGGGAAGGAGCTGAGAAGTGACTGCGGGAGAATCACTCCCAGCCCTTGACACAGGAACCTCTGGCTGCAGGACAAGGCAGCTGTAGCTCCTGCAGGGATCTCCTAAAGCTGCAGCATCCCAATGCCTACAGACTCTGTGAGTACATTCTCTGATTATCTCTTGTGCAGAGCAGCCAGGGGTGCCCAGGGCTGTCCTGCAGAGCAGGGTGCTGCAGCCCAGGGCGCTGTGCTGGGGCAGGGACTCTGCTGCCTGCCAGGGACAGCTCTCAGCCAGCCCTGGGAGCTGCTCACAGCACTGGGGAGAAGCTGTGGGGGGAAGGAGCCGCCCTGAGCAGGGCAGGTGCTGCTGCTGAGAGGTGCTGTGTGGGGCAGGGCTGCTCCCAGCTCCAGACCAGCCTGGGCACAGCTCCGGAGGACACTTGCCAAAAGAAAGTAAGCCTGCGGTTGCTGTAAAGATCAGGAGCTTTCCTGAGAATGTTTTCAATTTCCTGCTTGGAGCAGGGTTGGAAGGCTCAGGTGGTGATAGAAAGATTTTTGCTTTTTATACATTTTTCATATATGCATAGCTCTGTTAACTACTATTATATTGTTATAATTCTATAATCCTTAATTAACTATTCAACTACTATTGCATATTTATATCAGTGTTATCCTTGATTAACTCTAGTGCATTACTCTCTTTCTCTTAAATTTCAGAACAATAAGCAGACCTTCTAAATACATTCCAGAAATACTGTATAGTTTTATTATCAGGAAGAAAACCTGCATAAAGAACATTTTGTTATTTAACCAGAATGTGAGCAGTCATTTGAAGAAGGAAAAAAAAAAAAAAAAAAAAAAAAAAAAAAAAAAAAAAAAAAAAAAAGAGGCAAAGAAGACCTTTGAAGGCTTCTTTGGAAGAAATGGTCCTCCTCCAACAGGTTTACCTAGGGGTGTGTAACTGGGGCAACTGAATCTCCTAACTGAATCTCCTATTGGATGTCCCTGGTAAATATCCTAATTAATCAGCATTATTACATTTTAAAATCAGATCCTGGGTGTGCCCCATCCCCTCTGGGACACCTGGAAGCTTCAATTAAGGTCTGGTTTTTACTTTTCTGTTCTAATGATGTTACAAGTTGGTGGGTTTGGTTTTTTGGGTTTTTTTGGGTTTTTTTTTGTTTGTTTGTTTTGTTTTGTTTTGTTTTTTTGTTTGTTTGTTTGGTTGGTTGGTTGGTTTTTTTTTTTCTCTTTTGATTACAGGCAACAGGAGGATGAGAGAAGCAAAACAGGAATTGAAATCACAGAATCACAGAACATCCTGAGTTGAAAGAGACACACGGGATCATCAAAGTAATGTTTCAGCATTTTCAGAGACTCCAGAACTGTAACTTTGGGTGGTCAGTCTCTCTGCTGGGAGGCTCCTAAAGGGCCTTCAGCCACTCCTCAGCCCTGGACAGCCCCAGCATCACCTTTGCAGGGCCCAGCAGGGCTCTCCTGAGCTGCCCTTGCCCCTGCAGACAGAGCCTGCCCCAGGCAGGGCCCTGCAGACAGGCAGGTTTCTGTAGGGCCGGGCCCAGGGCACCGAGGGTGGGATGGGCTCTGTGAGCGCTGGCAGGGACAAGGCTCCTCTCAGCAGGGAAATGTCCAGGCACAGGGAGATGCTCAGGGAAGGAGAGGGGGCTGAACAGAGCAATGCTGGGGGCAGGAGGGCACTGTTGGTGTGTGGGAGGTGCCGGGCACAGCTGGCTATGGGAACACTGTCCTGAGTGCCCGGCTGTCTGTGCCCTGCCCTCCCAGGCACAGCACCACAACATCTTCTCTTCTTTCTGCCCTCCCCTGATCTTGTCACTGTCATCTGGAGCTCTCAGGGAGACTCTGGCATTTGCAGCAGCTGAGTCAGGCACTGCCCTTGGGATTGCTGCCAGGCAGCTGTGTCCATGGGAATGGAGTGTCCAAGCTTGCCTGTCACCTGTGGGGCTGTGGGCAAAGCAGTCCATGGGAAAGGGGAATGAGATGAGCCCCCTCCCTGAGTTCCCATCATGGGCACACCCAGGGATCTCCTTGCTGTGTCCTTCCAAGCTCTGAGCTGCCCTCCTGGCTGCAAATCTGTGCCAGAGCCTCTGGGAATTCCCTGAGTGTCCCACAGGGAAGTGCAGAGATGCCAGAGCTGAGGAAATGCTGTTGGGTTTGGCACGGGAGCTGTGAGTGTCCTTTGCAGAAGGGGGTGCTGAGGCCTTGCCCAGAGACCTTTGGAGAGGCTGAGACATTCAGGGATCCCTCTGCTCTGGGCAGGGTCTGGTTTATCCCAGGGTGACAGAGGAGTGTGACTGTGCTCTGATTGCAGCCAAAGCTGCAAACCCAGGGCAGTTGGGAACAAGCCCATCCAGCCCCCTCACCTTCCCTAAGCCACAGGGAATCCTTTACCTCTCATCTCTCAGTGGCACTCTCTGAGTGCAGCAGAAATGCTGGGGATTTCTGACCTCACAGAACCAGGAATGAAGTGTGTGCAGGAAAACAATGGCTAAAATTCCTTCCTGATCTCCATGTCTTTTAGAAGTGGGAGTGCAGATGGGAGCAAGCCTTTCTTCATTAGGAGTGATTCCACTGGCAAATCCTGAATATCCAGCCTTGTTCCTCTGCCACATGGCCACAAACCCAGGGCAGCAGGGCAGGAATGGCTCCTGGAGATCACCCACGCACAGGCCTGGCTGCTCCTGGCACACTCAGACAGCACAACTGGAGCTCAGGCAGGGACCTGGGTGAAAATTTTCCCAGAGCAGGAACAAGAATGGGTGGGTCACAGTGGGACAGTCTACAGGGAATGGCCCAGGTTTGGCTCAAAGCAGCCTCTGCTGACTTGTCACTGTCCTTTATCCATGAACAGGTCCCCATGTGGAGCCACAGCAAATGTCCAACAGCAGCAGCTCCATCAGCCACTTCCTCCTGCTGCCATTGGCAGACACGCAGCAGCTGCAGCTCCTGCACTTCTGCCTCTTCCTGGGCATCTCCCTGGCTGCCCTCCTGGCCAACGGCCTCATCATCAGCGCCGTAGCCTGCGGCCACCTCCTGCACACGCCCATGTTCTTCTTCCTGCTCAACCTGGCCCTCACTGACCTGGGCTCCATCTGCACCACTGTCCCCAAAGCCATGCACAATTCCCTCTGGGACACCAGGAACATCTCCTACACAGGATGTGCTGCACAGGCCTTTTTCTTTCTGTTCTTCATTGGATCAGAGTATTTCCTCCTGACCATCATGTGCTACGACCGCTATGTGTCCATCTGCAAACCCCTGCACTACGGGACCCTCCTGGGCAGCAGAGCTTGTGCCCACATGGCAGCAGCTGCCTGGGCCAGTGCCTTTCTCAATGCTCTCATGCACACAGCCAATACATTTTCCCTGCCCCTGTGCCATGGCAATGCCCTGGGCCAGTTCTTCTGTGAAGTCCCACAGATCCTCAAACTCTCCTGCTCCAAATCCTACCTCAGGGAACTGGGGCTCATTGTTGTTAATGTCTGTTTAGGACTTGGCTGTTTTGTATTCATTGTTTTCTCCTATGAGCAGATTTTCAGGGTTGTGCTGAGGATCCCCTCTGAGCAGGGACGGCACAAAGCCTTTTCCACCTGCCTCCCTCACCTGGCTGTGCTCTCCCTGTTCCTCAGCACTGTCATGTTTGCTCATCTTAAGCCCTCTTCCACCTCCTCCCCATCCCTGGATCTGTCCCTGTCAGTTCTGTACTCAGTGGTGCCTCCCATCCTGAACCCCCTCATCTACAGCCTGAGGAACCAGGAGCTCAAGGCTGCAGTGTGGAGACTGATTACTGGATGGTTTCAGGAACATTAAACTGCTGGCCAATTTCTGCAAACCACTTGTGAGAAAAGTAATTTTTGATATTCCTTGTTGGTTTCAATTTGGAGATTATTTTCCTTTGTTTTCCCTTTTTCATACTGTCCAGAAAGAAATCTCATTGCTTTTGCCATTTTTCATTTTGTTTCTCTCCACTATCTCTGTGGCCACAGACTGTGTCAATGAGGGGCTGTGCTCTTGGTGGCTTTAAAGGAACTCAAGGATCTCTCAGCCATGGTTTCTGCAGGTATCCCCCTTTTGTTCCCTTCCCTGGAGCTGCAGCAGCAATGTCTGTGTGCAGAGCTGGGGCAGATCAGTGCTGGCACAGCAGCTGTGCCCAGGAGCAGCAGCACTTGGTGTTGCCAGTGCTGCTCCCGTGCCCCTGCCCCGCTGCCCTCCTGGCCCTGCTGTTGCTGTAGAGCCTGAGTGCTCTCGGGGCCGGGCACAGTGCTGGGGGTGGCAGTGCCGGGGCTGCAGCAGGGACAGGCCATGGGCACTGCTGGAGCAGCGCTGACGCCTCAGGGCAGGGCCTGGGGGCTCCAGGCTCCTTGCCCAGGCTCTCTCCAGAACACGCCCAGGCCAATGCTCAGCAGAGGAAAGCCCCGTGAGCAGCCCCAGGGTGGCCGTGGGCAGGCTGGGGGCAAACAGCATGGCTGGGGCTCTGCAAGGTGCCTGGGGGAGACGGGAAGGAGCAGCAGAGCAGGGGCTGATCCATCCCCACTGCGCTGGACTCCCCAGGGCAGCGTCCCAGAGCGTCCTCATGCACCTGCCAACAACATCCCCCCTCTGCAGCCCTGGCCTCTCCCCCAGCTCACACAGGTGTCACATCCTTGCAGGCACAGACACGGCAGCACTGGCTCAGGAGCCCCTGTTTGCACTGCCCAGAGCAGGCGTGAGCACCCCCATGGTGTTGGTGTGGGGAGATAAACCTGAGTGAGCACAAATGCCATCATCAGCCCCTGGGGCCAAGAAGGGCTGGGGGAGAGCAGGGAAACCACTCAGGTTTGTGGTGGCCTCTGAAGTCAGCCAGAAATTTTGTTCCCATGAGCTGGGAGTTTCCTGTGCCACTGCAGACATTGTTGGTCAGAGCCAGGGCTGCCTGGCAGCCACCCCCAAACTTCCCTCAGCGTTTCCTTTGCTTTACCTTGACTTTCTTCACCCTTCCTGGTACAAATTTTTTCCTCTTGCCTAGCCCTGTTCCCTCCACTGCAAACAGCACATCCCTGGTTGCCATTTCCTCTCTGACCCCACTTCCCATTTCAGTTTGAATTGGCACCATGGGAACAACCCTTGGGGAGCAGGATCATCCTCCAAGTGCTTCAGGAATTGTCTGCAGGCTCCTGCAGTTCCTGGTGCTGCTCCCTTGCCAGAGGGGCACATCTGGGCTGCTGTGTCTGGCTGTGGGGCTCCCTGTTCTGGGCAAGGAGGATGAGCTGCAGAGGCTCTGCAGGACTGACAGGATGGGCTTTGGGGCTGTGAGGAGAAGCTGAGGGACCTGGGCTGCTGGACCTTCTGGAGAGGACACCCAGGGCTCATCCTGCAACTGCTGCAGGGGTGGTTTCAGAGAATTACAGAATCAGCCAGGTTGGAAAAAACATTGGACATCATCAAATCCAACCTGTGCCTTGACTTGAATTGTCTCCCCTGAGCCTCCTCTTCTCCAGGATAAACTTACCCTGCTCCCTTTAGCCATTCCTCACAGGACTTTTTTTCCTGACCCCTCACCAGCCTTGTTGCCCTTCTCTGGGCACACTCCAGCCCCTCCATGTTTTTCTTAAATAGATGGGCCCAGAACTGGACACAGCACTTGAGGTGCTGCCCAACCATTCCCGAGCGCAGGGGAAGAATCACTGCCCTGGTCTGGATGGCCACACCATTCATGATCTAGCCCAGGTGCCATTGGCCTTCTTGGCCACCTGGGCACACTGCTGGCTCATGTCCAGCCTGCTGTCCATCTGTCCCTGCATTTCCCTTTCTGCCTGACCATCTGTCCGGCCACTCTGTCCCCAGCCTGTAACTCTGCAGGGGTTGTTGTGGCCAAAGTGCAGGACCCAGCACTTGGACTTGTTAAACCTCACATTGTTGTATTTGGCCCCTGGATCCAGCCTGTCCAGGGCCCCATTCAGAGCCCTCCTACCCTCCAGCAGATCCACACTCACACCCAGCTTGGTGTCATCTGCCATTTGTTAATGGTGGCCTCGATCCCCTCATCCAGATCATCAGTGAAGACATTAAACAGGACTGGGCCCAACACACATCCCTGGGGGACACCACCAGTGCCTGGACACCAACTGGATGCAGCACCAGCCCCAGCACTCTCTGGGCCAGCCTCCAGACAGTTCTTCATTCTCCCAGTGAAGGGGGAACCTGCCCAAGCTGTGGGCTGCAGCTTTTCCAGGGAATGCTGTGGCTCACGGTGCCAAAGGCTTTGCTGCAGTCCAGGCAGACACATCCACAGCCTTTCCCACATCCACCAGGCGGGTCACCTGGGTATAAAAGGAGCTCAGGTTGGTCAGGCAGGACCTGCCCCTCCTAAACCCACGCTGGCTGGGTCTGGTCCCTCAGCCATGCTGTAGGTGCTGTGTGATGGCACTTGAGGTGATCTGTTCCATGACCTTGCCAGGCACCAAGGTCAGGCTGACAGGCCTGGAGCTCCCCAGATCCTCCTTCCAGCCCTTCCTGGGGATGGGCTCACATTGGCACCTCCAGCCCTCTGGCAGCTCCCCAGTGAGCCAGGATTGATGAGAAATGATGGAGAGCAGCTTGGGGAGCTCATCCCCCAGCTCCCTCAGCCCTCGAGGATGGATCCCATCCAATCCCATACACCTGTGAGCATCTGAGTGGCTCAGCAGGTCACCAGCTGCTTCCTCCTGGATTACAGGGGCTGTTCTGCTCCCTGACCACATTCACCAGCTCAGGAGGACATTTGTCCTCCTCAGGAGGCTCGGGATGAAGAAAGAGCCACGAACACTTGTGCTGAGATGCTCCAGAATCCAGAGGGATGGTGGAGAACTGGGAAGCAACAAGTTCTCACAGACATCATGGTGATGGAAGCCCTTGGTGTGAAGTTCCCTGGAGGAACTCCCAAGGGAGTTGATGCTATAATAACGGGTACCAGGAGGCACAAATGTAGTAACACTAGGAGATGGCCTATATGAGCCACAGGTAATGGCTTAGAAAAAAAACAATATATATTTTATATATTCTATTTATTATGGCATATATAAAAAATATAATATGCAGCATTATATATTATAAATTACATATTTGATACATATAAATATGTATTATTCTACGCATTTTGATAAATATTTTCCTTTCATATAGATTTGATATATTCCTCCAGCTCGGGGCAGTGAAGATGTACTGCTGTTGAAAACCTTCTGCCCACACAGCAGTCAGCGCACCGGGCTGTGCATGCACACCCACCCACTGCCCTTGTTCTTCTCAGCATCTTGGGGCTGCTGTGGGCACAGAAATGGGATGAATTTAAATCCACACTCGTCCAGCCCATCATGAACGCTGATGTGGGAAGGCACAACACAGAGCTCTCAAATCACTTACATTATCATACATGCTTTCCTTCCTGCTGGGGACTAAGGAACTCTTAAAAGCACCAAAGACACAGAAAAGAGGTGGAAAAAGTGGCATCCTGCCACTGCTGGTACCCTCATGGAGGAAGGCTTGTTGGGATTTTTAAGGTCATAACTTTCCAAAAACTAGGAAAGCTGCTCAGCATCGGTAGCCTAATTGTGAATGGTTTTCCTGACTTGGCGAAACTAGAGTGTAAACTGTGGACTCCATCCTTGGTTCAAATCACCTGCCCTGACCTGCAGACAAAAACACCATCACCAACAGAAGCTACATCAGTCACTTTTCTCAAAAAGCGATCTTAAAATTTGCGAGAGAAAACATGTCAGACTCTGTGGATTAATGACAAGACTCTGAGGGACAGTTAAAAAGCAAAGGACTGCAAAATTGAGGACTGATGTAATTGAGATTTATTTAAGAACTTTAAAGCCCCCATTCCAGGGTTAAAAGGAGGTCTCAGCCTTTGAGACAAAGATGATTTTAGTCTAGAAGACGTATTTGTAAATAGTACCCCCGATACACTGAGGGGCCTTGCTGATAGAACATCACAGTCTGCAAACTTCGGGTGGTAGCAGATGTGTGACATTAAGAGCCACTGGATTATTTTGTGTTGTAGCAAGCGTCTGCATGAACTCTCTAGAGAGACTCTTCTGATAAAGTAATGAGTAATTTTGTCTAAATAGTGAAACTGACTGAAAATCACAAGTTGTGTGTTTCTATGTTGTTTAATAAGAAAGTTATAAGTTTGTAAGGGGAGAAAATAGTGTTTTAAAGTGTCAGTCTGTTTTAGTTTAAGTTTTCTTTTTTCTCTACTTTTTTTCCCATTCTTTTAGTGTGTTAATAAAACTATTTTTGTTCACTTTTAAGCTTAAGCCTATTTTGCTTTTTTTCTCCTAATCTCTCCCTCCCACAGAAGAAGAATAAATACTAAACCCTCCACATGAATTGGTGTTTTTACCCGGTTGCAGTAAATGAAGACCCTTACAGCTGCCCAGGCCCCTGCGCTCCAGGGGCTCTGCAGAGCTGCACACCAGGGAGGCAGCTTTGGGTACCTCAGCCCTGGGCTCCAGTGACCTTCTTGGTCTGGACGGCTGCCTCGGGGCAAATGAAGGCTGCTGCCTTCTGCTCCTGGCCCTGGCCCAGCCCTGCAGGGCTAATCCTGCTCTGGTCCTGCTCTGAAATGCTCTCAGGAGGGATTTGTTTGTTTCCAGCTTTCCAGGGCATTGATTTGCACCACAAAATACTGAAGGACTGAGGCCTGAACAACGGGCCCTGACTGAGGTCTGAACAACAGGCCCTGAGCTAAATTTGCCCTCTAGGTGACCCTTCCAACCAAGTGTTGGATGTATCTGCTCCTTAACCAAGTATTACTATCAACAGCATCTGTGCATTCATTCACTGGGGAAACACATCTTTACCTTTCAGCGTTAAGAAACCAGACAAGGCCACATCCGGCCTTGGTTCTTCCTGGAGCCCTGGACAGGCTCGGGGAGAAAACCAAGAGGAGAATGCAATCAGATCTCCCGCTCCAGAAGTTATGTCAGATTGCTCGTTCAGCACTGGCAGAGCTGGGCTGTTCTCACAGCACAGGCAGAAGCCTCATGGCCGGCAAAGGTGGAGGCAGTGGAGGATTTCCCAGCTCCTGGCAGTGGCTCTCCAGGGCTTTGCTGGGACAGCTTTCCCCAGCTGATGAGGGCATCTGGATGAAGGAGAAAGTAGAAGGGTGTCTGGTGATGGATCTTTCTTAATCACTAGAGGCAACCTTTTGTAGCAGTGATGAGGTGCATTGCTTAGCTTATCCTTTGGATTTTTCTTTGCACTTCTGCACTGTTGCAAATTACACTATTGCTTCAGCAGGCGTCTGTGCCTCTGACTCTTCCTGTTGCAGACGGGTAAAATATGTTATAAAAGAAAGGTCTTCTAAAATATGGATTAGGCCCTGCTACTTTAGCTAAGCAGCTAGCAATAGCTTGCAAGTTCCAAGTTGAAAACTATTTTGAGGAGATGTTTGTTAACGCAACAGCCTATTCTCGGGGAGAAAAACAAGTGCACCTGCATAAATATTAGCTCTGTTCCATGAGAACCCACAAAGGAAAAATGGAAACAACCTGAATCCTAGCACGTACAAACAAATGACCTTCTGACCAATAAATGAAGTAGTAAGAAAACTACCAGCCAAGGGGTGCTGTGCACAAGGTCTGTGGGAACTGTATAAGTCATGTGAATACAGAATTGGCTTTTCCTGCATGAAGAATATGGAGTCTCGGCTCCCCACCACCAAAACAAACACACAGCCAGTTTGGCACCAGACCTGCCTCTCTGCCAGCCCATTGCTTGGAAAACACCCCTGATTGCCATCTCTGCAAATGCAATTCCTACTTTCCAACCACCTTTTCTGCAGCCAGGCGAGAAAAGTAGTCCCTCCCAGCTCTGGACCCCTCCAGACACCAACTGCTTTCAGCAGTCACAACCCTGAAATATCAACTTTCTTCCTTAACCAGCCCACGAGGAGCTCACACAGGGAGGCCTTTTTGTCCAAGGATACCCACAGAGGAGCTCGAGGATGGAGCAGTTTGAAACGCAACTCCTCCAGAGTTTAAACCTCCCTTTATCAAATGGGCACGCACCAACCTGCCCCAGAGGGAAAGCAGGCAGGCAAGAGAAGCTCCTCTCTCACAACAGCGAGCTCTGTGCTGTGCTTCCTTCTGTTCCAGCTGGAGAGTGGAGGCCATGGGCTACTCCTCAGTTTGGGAAGGGACCCAGGGAAATGGCCCTATCTGTGAGAACAGCAGAGGGAAGTTCCCCAAGAGGTAGGAAAAGGTTCTCTCGAAGCAATAGATTATGACAATATTTCTGCAGGACAAAAAAAAAAAAAAAAAGGCATTTCAAAACTTTCCAGGCAGAAATTTCTGCCCCAGCATGTCAACCCCAAAGTCTCTGTGGTGTGTCAGGAGACATCATCTGTGTCCATCCCCCAAAGCACAATCAGCTCCCCAACAGGACTTCAAGACTAAAGGACAAACCTTCCCCCTTCACCTCTCCACACCAGCTCGAGGGAGTCTCTGTCCATGGCAAGATCTCCTTTGTCAGTCTACATTGACACGAGTTGGCTGCAGGAGGCATTTGCATTGGACATCTCCCCAGATGGGGCAGAAAAAAAGAAGCACCGATTCCAGTGGAAAGAAAAAGGCAACGCCATCTGGGAAGACACCAGCGTGAGCTCCCTACAACTGCAGGCCTTTAATCCCTTGCATAAAGCAACATCCATCCAGCACAAGTGTTTTGATGACAATGCTGACAAAACTGCTGTCCTTTCCTGCGGCTGCAGGTGACTCCAGCTCACGAGAAATGTGCCAAGTGTGCCAAAGAAAGGCAGAGACATGGTGAGAAA
>JANEHK010000384.1:8238-21655 GCA_025960845.1 Tachycineta bicolor | reverse complement strand
TTTGGTGCCATTCTGGTGACCTTTTTTTTACACTTTGGTGACACTTGGTGACATTTGGTGACATTTGGTGTCCCTGTCCCTGTTCCAGGCGGGGTCCCCAGACGAGGAGGACATTTATGGGCTGGTGGTGATGCTGGGGAGACTCTGGGCTCTGTTCAGGTGACACTTGGGGACGCTTGGGGACATTTGGGGACATCGGGGGCTTTGGGGACATTGGGGGGCTTGGGGACATTTGGGAATGAGGGTGGGGGGTGGCCTCAAATGTCCCCAATGTCCTCCCATTTTCCCTAATGTCCCCATTGTCCCCGATGTCCCCCCAATGTCCCCAATGTCCCCCCACTGTCCTCAATGTCCTCACTGTCCCCAATGTTCCCACTGTCCCCACTGTCCCCAATGTCCCCATTGTCTCCTCAGTGTCCCCAAGGTCCCCCCACTGTCCCCTCAGTGTCCCCAATGTCCCTCCACTGTCCCCAATGTCCCCACTGTCCCCAATGTTCCCCCACTGTCCCCTCAGTGTCCCCAATGTCCCCCCACTGTCCCCACTGTCCCCAATGTTCCCCCACTGTCCCCAGTGTTCCCACTGTCCCCGAGGTCCCCCCACTGTCCCCAATGTCCCCAATTTCCCCTCACTGTCCCCAATGTCCTCATTGTCCCCACTGTCCCCAATGTCTCCACTGTCCCCAATGTCCCCAATGTCCTCAATGTCCCCATTGTCTCCACTGTCCCCTCAGTGTCCCCATTGTCCCCACTGTCCTCAATGTCCCCATTGTCTCCACTGTCCCTTCATTGTCCCCATTGTCCCCAGTGTCCCCGTGTCCCCGCAGTGACCATGACCTCACCCCTTGGTCTCTCTTTGTGCCGCTCTCTCAGCTCCTGTGCCGTGCCCTCTACACTGGGGAGGTGCCAGCACAGGGGACAGCAGGGACACACCTGGGGACAGCTGGGGACACACCTGGGACACACTTGGGGCACACCTGGGGACACATCTGGGGACACATCTGGGACACACTTGGGGCACACCTGGGGACAGCTGGGGACACACCTGGGACACACCTGGGACACACCTGGGGACACACCTGGGGACACACCTGGGGACACATCTGGGGACATTTCTGGGGACATACCTGGGACACACCTGGGGGACACCTGGAACACACCAGGACACACCTGGAACACACTTGGGGACAGCTGGGGCACAGCTGGGGACACACCTGGGGACACCTGGGAACAGCTGGGGACACTTGGGACACACCTCGGGACACACCTGGGTACGCACCTGGAACACACTTGGGGACACCTGGGGCACACCTGGGGACACACCTGGGACACACCTGGGGACACACCTGGGACACCTGGGGGACACCTGGGGACACTTCAGAACATTCTGGCATGTTTTGGGGGACATTTTGGGTCCATTTTTGGTCATTTCTGGTCATTTGTTTCCATCTTGGTGTCAATTTTCTCAGTTTCGGTGACATTTTTGGTCATTTTCACTTTTTTTTTTTCCCATTTTGGTGACATTTTTATCCTTTTTGGTAACATTTTGGGGCCATTTATGGTAATTTTTATCAGGGTTTTTTGACAGTTTTGTAATTTTTGTCCATTTCTGTAATCTTTTTGTCCATTTTTGTCCATTTTTGGTAATTTTTGTTAGTTTTTTGTGACATTTTTGTCCATTTTTGTCAATTTCTGTGATACTTTTGTTCATTTTTGTCAGTTTTTGGACACTTTTGGCTGTTTTTGTCCATTTCTGTGACATTTTTGTCCATTTTTGGTCATTTTTATCCATTTTTGTGACATTTTTTGTCCATTTCTGTGAGGTTTTTGTCCATTTTTTTACCATTCCTGTGACCTTTTTGTCCATTTTTGTCCATTTTTGTCCATTTCTGTGACATTTTCTTTCGGTTTTGTCCATTTTTTGTGACATTTTTGTCCCCCCAGGTGACCGGCTCGGCCATCTCCTGCCTCTTCTTCCACCTGTTCTGAGAGCTCTCCCAAATTCCTGACTTGGGAGATGGCCCGGTGAGGAATCCCTGAATTCCCCAAAACTCCCCCCCTAAAAAATCCCTGACTTCCCAAATCCCCAAAATTTCCATTAATCCCACCCCAGATCCCTCAAATCCTACCCAAAATCCCGAAGTTTCCACCCCAAATCCCAAATTTCCCAATAAATCCCATCTGAAATTCCCCAAATTCCCAATTTTCCCCCAAAATTTCCAGAATTTCACCCTAAATTCCAGATTTTTCAGGCAGATCTGTAGGATTTCCACTCCAAGGCTTCCTCATTCCTGTCTCTGTGCTCCCAAATCCCCCCCTAAATCCCCAAAATTCCAAAATCCCACCCAAAATTCCCAATTTTTTAACCAAAATTCCTGATTTTTTTTCCCCTGAAATTCACGATTTTTTTCCCGAAATTCCTGATTTTTCCCAAAATTCCGGATTTCCCAGGAGGATCTGGGGGATCTGCATTCCCGCGCCGCCTCGCTGGTGTCGCTGTGCCAGAGCTGCCTCTTGGAGCCTGAGGCCGAACTCCGGGAAAGAGTCTGGAATGTTCCGGGAGAATTCCCAAAAAATCCCCTCACAATTCCCAACAAATCCCCTCAAAAAATTCCCAAAAATTCCCCTCACAATTCCCAACAGATCCCCTCAGGAAATCCCCAACAATTCCTCCTCAGAATTCCCAACAAATCTCCTGAAAAAATTCCTAACATTTCCCCTCACAATTCCCAACAATTCCTCTCACAATTCCCATTAAATCTCCTTAAAAAATTCTCAACAATTCCTCTCACAATTTCCAAGAATTTCCCCTCAAAATTCCCAACAATTTCCCCTCACAATTCCCCCTCACAATTCCCCCTCACAATTCCCCCTCGCAATTCCCCTCACAATTCTCATTGATTCCCCTCACAATTCCCAACAATTCTCCTCACAATTCCCCTCAGAATCTCCAACAAATTCCCCTCAGAATTCCCAACAAATCCTCTCAGAACTGCCAACAATTCCCCTCAGAATTCCTCCTCCTCCTCACAATTCCCAACAATTCCCCTCACAATTCCTCCCCCTCCCAATCCCCACCAATCCCCCTCACAATTCCCACCACTTCCCTCTCGGAATTCCCGTCTTTTCCGCTTTTCCCGTTTTTCCTGCTTTTCCATGGCTTCCTGGTGCTGTGTGATGTGCTGGTGCTGCTGTTGTGTTGTATGGTGGACCCTCTTCGGCACGTGTCACTTGTTCCTGCTCCTCTTCATCTGTGAGACCAAAGTTTTCACCTTCTGGCCAGTTTGTAATTATCTCCAAAATCCCAGGGCGATTTGGGTTTCCAATGCGGGCGCGCTGAGTGATGAGGGCAATCCATTTGCTCCACGTGGCGTCGGTGGCATGATGGGTGGAGGGAACCTTTCCTTTAAACATCCACCCCAGCAGCGGTAGTCGAGGTGCCAACAGGAGTTGTGCTTCTGTGCCAATCACCTCAGAGGCAGCTTGAACTCCTTCATAGGCGGCCAAGATTTCCCTCTCTGTTGGAGTGTAGTTGGCTTTGGACCCTCTGTAGCTTCGGCTCCAGAATCCCAGTGGTCGGCCGCGAGTCTCCCCAGGCACCTTCTGCCAAAGGCTCCAGGACAGGCCATTGTTCCCGGCTGCTGAGTGGAGCACTGTGATGTCAGAGAGGGGAACCTTGGAGCTGCCAGCACGGTGATGTCCCAGAGAGGGGAACCTTGGAGCTGCCAGCACGGTGATGTCCCAGACAGGGGAACACTGGGGCTGTGCCACTCCTTGCCCAGCCCCAAGAGCTCTGGCAGCACCTGGAGGAGACACCAAGGCTGAGCTGGGAGGGAGGAAGCAGGATCATGGAGTACAGGTCCCTGCCCTGCACAGACAGGCCAAGAGTGGCAGGCTGGGCATCCCTGGGAGTGGTGTGCTAAGGCTCCTGGAGCTGCAGCAGCCTCAGAGCTGTGAACATTGCAGTGGCCACAGAGCTCTGAGGAAAGGTCCCAGCCCTGGCTTGGGGCTGGGCCAGTGGCCCAGGGAGCAAATGAACTTGCAGCTGCTGCCCCAGAGCAGGGAAGAGCAGGAATTGCTGGCTGGGAGAGACTCTTGCCAAGGGCCTGCAGGAACAGGACACAGGCCATGGCTGGACACTGCTCGGAGGCAAGGTGAGCTGGGATGTGGGGATGGACTTGTTCCCTGGGAGGGCGGTGGGGCCCTGGCACAGAGTGGGCAGAAAAACTGCGGCTGTCCTGGAATGGCTGGAAGTGTGCAAGGGCTGGTCAGAGGGGACTTGGTGGTTGGAAGACATGGCGTGGTCTGGTGTGCTGTGGCATGGCATGGAGCAGTGTAATGTGGGGATTGCAGTGTGAGAGGTCTTGTGAAAGTTTGGACAGGTAGGGGTTGCACTGGCAGGATGGGGTGTTTTGGGCTCTTGGAGTATGGGGTGGGCAAGTGTTGGGGGCTCCTTTTTCAGGAGTTTAGATTCCCCAGCATTCAGGTGGTTTTAGAGTCTTTTTTGCCTTCTGCAAAGCTCTGTGCCAAACGCAGGAAAAGACGGAGTCTTCAAGGTTGCATGCTTCGTGTTTATTAGTTCTTATCTTACAATTTTCTCAGTGTCCAGCAAGATGTTTGCCGCGGCTCAGACATCTGGTGACTCCCTTTGTCCCAGGGTTGTCCTTATCTTTTATACTAATTGCTACGTACTTGATATTTACTATTTCTTACCAATGTCTATCACTATTACTAAAAAGGTCATCTTTACTTTGATCCAATCCTCACAAACTACTTTGTGCTAACGTCACTGCAGAAACGGAGTGAGGGAAGAAGAAAGAAGAAGAAGGAGGCAACGCCCCAAATTGTCCATCTTGTCCCCATTCACTTCAATACAAGAAATCCAAAACCACTCTTTTTCTCACCCTGTGATATACTAAACTACAATCTTTCACACTCTTGTGGCCTGCAATGCTTCCTGCAGTGCAAGAAGCCTCTCCCATGGACTGAGATCAAATCCAGTGTCTCTCTGAGCTCTGGGCTGGGGTCCCAGACCCTCCTGCCCAGGTCTCTGACCCTCCAGGGCAACCAAAGGAATGCCCTGGACTCCAACATCTCCCCCTCCTGTTTGAACCAAAAACAATTCCTTGGCCATTCTGTCCATGGTTTGCCGTATACACAGAAACAAACATGGCAAAATCATGAGAAGGATTACAAGCCCTACTAAAATATATATAACTATCTTCAAAATTTCCTTCCACAATGGTGGAAGGTCAAACAAAGTGAACAAACCATCTATCCATGACCCAATCACCTCTCTAAATTTGTTCACACTCTCCTGCAACTGCCTGATGTTCTCATGAATGGATTTGGAATGATCTGACAAATTCATGCAGCACATTCCCTCAAATGCCCATGGGTCAGCAAAAGATCATCAGTCGCTGCTCTGTTTTTGAGACTTGCTCATCTTACACTGTCAATGTCTACCAACATGTCACTCAGTGCAAGAGAGATGGCTCAGGCATGTTTGCTCAGCTAACAACTTACTTGATCTAATTGTGTCAAGGCTGCTTCTGAACTGATTTTTTCCCTCTATGTTTTTGTTCTCTCATCAGTGTCATGTTGGGTGTTAGCAATGAACGCATTCTACTGCTGCATGGACTACCTGTGGCATTTGCAGGGATTGTGGGCTAAATCTTGTCCCCACAAATGAAAAAAATTCCCTTCAGCAACTGAACTGAGAAATGATTGGATGGTTTTTCCAGCATCTTAGTGTAATTACACCAAAACAATGAATTTCTGTAAAAATTGAGGTTTGGAGTGACGTCTATAACTTAATTTTTTGTCACTCTAGAAAAGCCAAATTTCACACAGAATTGCTTTTGGACCAATCCAAGAATCTCTAGTTCCTGGGGTTCAAAAGGAGCCACAGGAAGGAATTTCATCTAAACATCTTATTGGTCTACTGGATTTACCATGAACTTTGAAATCACTGGAGGGATGTTTTCTGGAATCAGCAATTCGCTCACTGGCAACCCTACTAAACATGTTGAAAAAGGTTTCCCCTGGCTTTGAGTGTGTCAGGCAGATGGTATCCGAGCCTGATGCATTGCCTAGAGTTTCCCAAACATTCTCTTTTGGTTGAGCTACAGGCAGAACTGCCGCACTGCTCAAGGCAACTAAGGAGAGAATGAGGCACAAGGATAGTTCTTTCATTTTCAATGCCCTCTTTTCCATGGGATTCTCTAAAAATGCAACACTACTCAAGCCCTAAGGAAAACTCAAATCCCAGAGTCTCTTTTGCATGTAGAATGAAGGGATGTCCACTGTCTTGACACCGACTCCCGTCTGCGTGCCTACTTCTGTTCTTTCGGTCTTGTGGTCTGTCTCTGCTTTCATCTGGACTCGGTATGGTTTCACGTGCTTTGCTGCCAGTCCAACTGCTGTGAAGACACAAGCAAATCCCTTGCCCCAAGTTATTAATTTGAATGTTTTTTCAGTTTGCCATGTTTCTGGGTTTCTGATCAGAACCAAAGGATTTTCCTTCCGTTTCACTCTTGGATTGACTGCTCCCATGGATGCAGGAGGCTGCACAAGCTCACAATCAGGACAAGCACTAATGACTTCCTTTGCTTGACTTTTGGAAATGTGAAAACTTCTCATTAGTGCTTGAACATTCTGATGAAAGAATGCATAATTCAATTTTGCCTGTTCAAAAATGTTTGGTAACGTCCTTGAAATTGTCATGGTCAATTTGTCTGCGTGTGCATTGCCTTCTGCCAAAAATCCCAGGAGGGATGAATGTGCCTTCATGTCAGAGATAAAGTATTTATGTTTTCCGTTTTGCAACAATGTCCTCATGCACAGCAAATATGAATACAAATTTTCATTGTCAACCTTTCTCAAAAGTGAATCTCCAAGTCTCCCGACTACACCACCTGTGATCAAACCAAAAGGTTGCGGAAACAGCTCAAAAGTTCTGACCACTGCTGTTAATGCCACTGTTTGTGGTGACCCTTGTACCATTCTTATATCTGATTTCCACTCTCCCTTGATGTCATCCTTTGGCTTTTCCCTGAAACTTGTTTTTGCCTTCAACAATCTGTGACTTGGGAAATGAATAGTACAAACACTAGAATAATTTAACAATGCAATCTACAAGTTCTCTGATTTCTGCAATGCCCAATCAAAATATTCTTTTTTCAAAGGCAGGTAAATTGTTGTAAAATCTTTGCCTGCTATTGTTTGCAGCCTGGTTCTAGTTTTGATGATGATCTGAGCTATCATTTCCAGACTTGTGAGGATCATCCTCGGAAGCCTGTAAGATAAAAAATTCCACTCTAAAATCAACAATGGGTCTTTTTGTGATGAATCCCACTGAAAAATCAACCCATACAATGGTGTTTTTTCTCCCAACACTGCAAGAAAGAATGGCAATGATGTTACAAAACAATCCCTTTTCAAGAGATTCATCAGATCCCTGACAACTTCACGATCTAAACTCTCCCATCTCGGGTTTACAATCTGTGTACCATAAATCACCGGCATACCTATGCCCTTTGCACCCATTGAACATTTCTTTGTGTCTGTCCAGTCTGTTGGATGGAATTCTGGCTTGGCAGAAGCCTGTGCGGTGTCTGCCTCTGAAATGGTCTCCTTTGTTTGTGACTTTGCTGCTTCTCCATCCTCTCTAGGATGTTTTGGAAGCTGCATGTCATGTGGTCCTGTTTCTTTTTCTTTCTCCGGCTGAACAGGAACCAGAGTTTGCTGAGCATTCTTGTTATAAATACGATCAACCAAATTTTAGAAATCAAAATTTAGAATTTTATTGAGAGACAAAATGACAGTCTCGGACAGCCACAATTAAAAGGACAGCATTGAACCCTGGGTATTTCGGCACTGGGTGAACACGGTAACATACCTTGTCAGCATGTTACCCCCCCAAGGTCACATTTCTGGTCTGAAGCTGTCGCTTTTTATACACTGGTTCGCTGAGAAGAGACGAGGCTCCGATGTATTCCTCGTCCGCGGCAGCTTCATTAACTATTCATGTTCGGGTCTAAGAGTCCTGAATAGTTTTTCTGGGGTTAACAATGACATTAATGACTGAGCCCAGGTGTGTCGTAGATATGGTAATGTCCAGAGGAGTCCAATGAGATATGAGTAGATATGATAATGTCCGGAGGAAACATGTGAGATACTGATCTGATGTAATCATTTGGTTCTTGAGTAGCTCATCTGCTTCTTCCGTGGCTTTTGTGTTCCTTTTCAGGGTTTCCCGGCAGAGGCATGTCACTGACATTCCTCTCGTCCTTGTGTCCCTGTTCTGGGGTATTGCTGCCAGCAGAAATAGTTTGTACCTTTTCCTGTATGGTTTTTATATTTTGTGAATATAAACTTATATGAATTAACCTTAAAGATCTCACAGTTTTTATTAGAACATGTACAAGTATACACAAACTTATATTTTATATTGGGTGTATTACAATACAGACATATTCCACACAAATTAACTTTAGGACCTTTATCACATAAGGAACTTAACATAGCCAATTGTTGGGTCTGTGGAGGGGCTTTGATGTCAGAAGAATGGCCATGGAAAGGCAGCAGCTTAGGCCCAGTTGAGCTTCTAAAATGGAACCAAGAAAGTACAGGTGGAGAAAACAGACCAGAAGGGTGAATTTTAAGCTCAACAGTGATAGGGGAAGAATGTCTCTGGCACACTGGGAAAAGGTTCCTTCATGAAGTAGGAAAAACACCCTGTAAAAGATATAAGGTGAGTAATGGAACTTCTGTATGGTGGGTCCCAGAAGCACCAACCATGTATTGGACTCAAGAAAAAGCCAAAAAAGTGAATTGTAAGTATGATAAAAAACCAAAACTTTTTCAATGTAATAATACAGGTAAAAATCCTTACTATGGCATCCCGGAAATTTCCAAGTTTCGGGAGAGTACAGATCAACAAAAATTTAACTATTGGAAAGCTCCAGACAGCTTATTTTGGATATGTGGAAAAAGAGCATACCCAAAACTCCCCTCTCAGTGGAAAGGGAGTTGTACTCTGGGAATTATACAGGATTTTTTCTTTTACCAGGACCTGATGGGGATTCAGTTAGGGATACCAGTTTATGAGGATCTAAAGAGAAACAAAAGAGAATTGATTGGAGGATTCCAAAAATGGGGAGATGAGGAATGGCCCCCTGAATGCATATTGGAAACATATGGGCCAGCCACCTGGGCACAAAATGGGAGTTGGGAATATTGAACCCCAATTTATATGCTAAATCATATTATAAGACTTCAAGCCACTGTAGAGATAATAACGAACAAAACTGGTCAGGCAATGGAATTAATATCAAGGCAACAAACCCAAACAAGAGCGGCTGTGTATCAGAATAGGTTGGCTTTAGACAATTTATTAGCTAAAGAAGGGGGTATTTGTGGAAAGTTCAATACATCAGATTGTTGCTTAAAAATAGATGACAATGGAGATGCTGTCCTGGACATAGTCAATGATATCGGAAGAATTGCCCACGTCCCAGTACGAAAGTAGGAATCAATGCTAAATACTAGCTGGTGGGATAATGTGTTGGGAGTAGAATGGTGGAAAAAGTTACGCTTCTTCCTTTTATGCGCTATAGCTGGTCTAATATTTCTTCCTTGTTTGATCCCCTGTTTCATTCAGCTCATCACCAGTGTAGTACAAGGCATGTAATTAGTGAACATGGACCAAAAGTTGCCTACAACAACAACACCACAAAGGATTATGGTGTTAAAGAAACAAAATAATATAGAAGACCCCTTCAAAGAAGCGAGATTGATTTAGGAAAAAAATGAGCGAATAATGAAGGCTAGAAAACAATTAATATTGCTCAAGCCAAATTAATTATAAAAAGAAAGAGGGAGGATTGTGAAAAGTGCATATTATATGGCTCTACGCAAGATATTTACTCTATGTATTATGTTGTATTGATTGTTAATGTTGTATTAATAGTTTGATAGTATGGTAAATGTAGTTTTGTAGTTAAAATGTAGTTTTTATATGCCAATCACAGGAAAACGTAAATCTTTCAGAGAAAAAAAGAATTTACTACCTCCTTATCAGAAGAGACCAACTTCTCCTGCCTTGCTCAGCCCTGAAGATGCCATAGAGATTAAAGGAAAAAAGTGACACTAACCAGAGACAGTTCTTTGTTTGAATGGAATTTATGCATGATGTATGAAATGTATGAATATTCAACAAGCTATTGCTTTTAAGGGATAATCCTTTGTTAACGGGGGTCCTTCTTCGGAGCTTTTTTGCTTGGGGAGGCACCCAGATGTCTGTAACTTTGTTTTTATTGTCTTGTATTGTCCTCACCCTAATTGTTCAATTTTTTACTCTAATTCTATTTTTATAACCATCTTATTTACTATTAAACTTTCAAAAATTTAAAAACAAGTGATTAGTGTTTTTCACAAGGTACATAAGACTTGTAGACCTCCTCTGCCCGGAAACCCATTGAACAGTGGTGAAGACAGGAAATAGGAGTCCTACCAAGGGTTCATTTATCACATTTGCATTGAAAAGGTAGAAAGGTCAGAAAGAGGAAGACTTCTTTACTTCCTCATTTTGGGGATCCCTCCCCAAGAAAAGGACCACCGACACATTTTAAAGAACAAACTATGCATGCTTAATAGCTTTTGAGCTAATTACCATATGAAGCGGGGAATGGGATGTACCAGAGTTATGAATATGCATTTGTGTTTTGGGTATCTAATACTTTTGTAAATAAAAGGACTCTGTGATCACCTGTAAACTGCAGTGTGAAAGTGGGAGCTATCCCGCACGCTGCCTGGTGTTGTAATAAACATACACTTTCTAACTTTAAACTGTTAGAGAGGTTTTGTCCGTCACAGTTGGGTATCGATAGTAGATCAATACTCACATTTTCTTTAATAAGTCAAGATGACCTTGCTTACATAGATTCTGGACAATGACCAGGGATTGGACAATAAGATTGCCACCTCACCACTCCACTGGCCAGGCTAGAAGTCCATCAACTGTCCCTCATCAGAGAGGAATGTGAAAACAACCACTTTGTTTATGTTACAAGCATGAGAAGGCTCCACTACAGAAATGTCAACATTCACAGAAGGCTAAAACTCAGTGCCAACAGCCAGCCCATTCTGATACACCGCCACCCTGGTTTGGGATAATTGCTTTGCTAGTAGCTCTAGGGCTCTTGCCCTAAGTGTTTTTGTTTGGGTTTTTTTTACAACTGTTTGCAATTTAATATTACAGTTCAACATATATATAGGGGTTCAGTATCCCCAGCTTCCATCCTGAGCCCAGGTAGTAGTTCTGTATTATTCAATATTTTTTTTCTGGTGGAAATTCTTCATCTCTCCAAGTCTGAGTCCCTCCTGTTAGATCTCATTTCCATTTTCGGTGTATTTGCTCTTATAGTGGTTTTCCCAATATCCTATCTTGTGGTTTTGGTATACAAAAAACCCCTGGTTGTATTATCCCAATTGTATAACTGCCTCTCCAGTCCTTAGGTAACTTACTATAGGCCCATTTCCACAAATCCAAAACATACCTTCTGGAGCGTCCCTGTCTATTGTGGTCCTTGGGAAGTTTTCCCAAAATGTCTTTAGATTTTCTACCTTCTGGACAGGATTTCCTATGCTCCTATTGCACTTAAATAACCCTGATTCCTTTACTGTGCAATTATTGTTATTAAACGGACTCCAGTATTTATTAGGTGCCTCCAGCCACTACCAATTAGCTGTAGAGTTTGTGGTATATACCTTCTTACAGGGAGTCTCTCCTACTTTGGTTTTAGAAGTATTCCTTTTTTGGAGGGGGAACAAACACTTGTTCCTTACCACTGAATCTGTTAGTACCCATTCTTTAGGACTGTCTTCTGGTTTGGTAATTTTACTTCAATTCCATTTTAAAATTTGCTTAACCTCTAGCCCTGCACACCTCTATGGCTGCTGTTTTGTCAAATGGGATCTTTTATAAATCTTGTGATTCTAAACATCTAATTCAGCTGCTACTTGCCGCATCAAGTCTAAAAATAAATTTTGGCTCAAGTTGGGAAAATTTAATTTGAACACATTCTTTTTTAGGTTCTCACAGAAATCAGAATCCGGGTTTGCAGGCTGTGTTGTTTCCTTTATAGTTTTTATTACCTTTTGAACTCAACTTTCTTTATACTGATCCTGTACTCCCCTGTTATTAGTATGTCCTTACATTCCTGATTTGGTGAAACATATATTCCTCTCCCCTGGGACATGCATAGCTGCTAATTGAGCTCCCTTTTTCTTTGTTTCAGCTAATCTAAAATTCTTGTCCACTCTCAGTACGTTTTTGCAACTCCTCCTGGGCATAATATTTTGCATTCACATGAGTGTTTGCTGCCATGGTGGATATAAAGCCTTGTCCATATCAGATGGTTTGATAACATTGGGTGCATGACCCTGCCCAGGCCGGATTTAGACTCAAGGTAGTAATTATGAGTAGGGGTCCAGTATAACGACCCTTCCGTTCCACCAATCTATTGGGTTGCCACCAACAGTTGGGGTGTTACCCTGGTTCTTCTGAGTTTTTTAAAGCCTTTTGAAGTTCCATAAATGGAGTCAGATCTTTTTAGTTACTGTAGAATATTAGAGCAGTTTTCTACCTTTTCCCACGGATGTAACATAAACAAATCCTTTGTTTTTCATTCTCTGTCTTTGTTTGCATATTTCTAACCTGAAAACAATTGTAACTGACAGTTGGTTTAGCCACTTGGCTGAAAGGTGAAAAACCCCAGAAGGCAATCTTCTGCTAGAACCACAAATGTATAAAAAGTAAGAAATAAAACAAAGGGGCTCTCTCTTCGCCTGGATTCAGCTTTGAGCCAGATCGGAGAAGGACCTTTGCCCTGCGAAAATCTCTTGTCTGCGTGTGCCTGATTTGTGTGTCTCGGTGACATTGGGGTCTGCATCTTTTTCATGGCAACGGTAGAGGTTAATCTCGTCTTGCCCCCTGATGTTGCTCTTTGTTTTTTTTCACCCACTGACTCTTTACTCTCTCTTAATTTTTTGCCCTTACCTGGTAGGTTGTTGAGGTCACACTCCACTCTTTTAAGATCTGGTTTTGCCCACAAATTGTGTTTAGTCTTGTTCACCCATAGCTTCCACTATTTTTTATTATCCTGGCGTACTCTACCTGTTGTCACTAATATTTTCAGTGCTAGATCTGTTTCCTTCTGGAACTAACTTTCACAACTTAAACAAAGGCCTCTAGGAATCCTGGCTCCCGATAAGGGGGCATACCACAACTCTCTACATTCTATGTACGTAAAACAGCCCCAGGGGTTGCAGTCACAATTCAGGCTGGTACATTCTACTTCTCTTGGTGATAGGTGGTTCTTTTTAGGATGTCTCCTCGACGTTGTCTTGCCCTTCT
>JANEHK010000383.1:0-22888 GCA_025960845.1 Tachycineta bicolor | reverse complement strand
TCTCGGGGGTTTCTGATACATTAAAGATTTTTATTCTCCTAAAATCTCCTGTCCAACATGTGGCATATTCTCTTTCTTCGGGATTAAACAGTTCTTTTGAATATACAAATACATTTAGAGCCTGACAAATCCAGTTCTCAAAAGAGCCATATCTGGGCCAATAAACGTGGTCAGATCTTTTTTCCTTCTCTGCCCATTCTATCATGCAAAATTGTATCATCTTTATCCTTTCCTTTCTTCTTGTACAAAGGTTTTTATCCCAGTTAGCTAACATAATGCCGAGAGGGCTATCTTGAGGTATTTCTATTGGTAATTTTTTACACCCCTTTTTCTTCCTTGTATCCAACTTACTGTTTTTCTGTCCCATTTTTCAAGATTTTATCTATTTGTCTCCCACCTCTGTTTTTCACTTTCTCTTACAACCTAAAGACCACTTCTATTTATGCACACAGAAAAAAATACCTTCTATCCCACACAACTATTCAGTACAATACACCTCTCTCCAAGGAGTTATAGCAATCAACATTACATGTGCTTTCATCCATCTACTCTTACTTCATTTCTCCTTCACTTTCACACACTTTTTCACACCCTTAGGTTATGAAGCTGATCCCTGTCACCAGAGAATCGCGGCTCCGTGTGGCCCCCCTCGCCTTGTGTTTGGTCTCTGGGTTCCAGTATAGCTGGGCCTCTGAGGAGGGCCCAGAATCTGGCCACCTCTGGTGCCGATCCACCTATGAGGTTAATTTGGGTGTCACTTACACTTTTACTACGAACCCCCCCTCCAGACGCCCAGAGGGAAAAGGGCTGAATCGCAAGTCACACACACGTTCTGCCACAGCCCCCGCCCACCCGGGGAAACTGAGGCAGATTTTGTGTGTGACTCACTCTCACAAACAAAACAACAATAAAGTACCTTTTACCTTCAAATCATCTATTACAATTTTAGGTGTTACTGGCCAGTCCCGGTGCTCTTGGATTTCCCTTCAATCCAGCTGTGTTGTCCAATCTCAGATGTTCTTGGGCACTTTATCCCTCAATCCAGCTGCGTTGTCCAACCCTAGATGCTATTGGGCATAACCTCAATCCGGCAGAACCCTGGGTGCTCTTGGGATATTAATCCCTCAACCGAGCAAAAGTTTTAGCCCTGGATGATCTTACGCAATTACCCCTCAATCCAGCAGAGTTTTTGCTTCCTAGGGGTCCCATCCCTTCTCTAAAATTCGGTCCCAGTTTCCCTGGGGGGGTTCTCTCACTCTTCTTAGCACTCGCTTCATCTCTTTACTAGCCGTCTTTCTCGCGAAAGAACGTAAACGCAGCATAGGAGACTCCGCACTCGCTTAGCAGGTCTGGGATAACCAGCTGCCTCTCATTCACACACATTCATCCCCCCCCTTTAACCGCCCCCCCAAACCAGTACTTACCTGTCCTTTGTCCTTGGGTCTTTGTCTTCGTGTACACTTTAGTCTTAGGGGCTAACTACCGCAGTTTTAGGGAATCTTTTCCCTTTTCTTTGTTTTATTGCCTCCTTTTGTCCATTGATCGTAACCTGCATCTGTCGGTCACAGCAGGGGAACACAGAGTGAGGCTGCCAACTGGGCAGGGCACGCTGTCCTCACCCTGATTCCACTGAGACACCGGCAGTGAGGTGTTTTAACCATCCTCTGCTATCATAATTGTGAAAAATGCCAATCACTTGTTTTAAAATTTTAAAAGTTTAATAGTAAATAAGATGTCTATAAAAATAGAATTAGAGTACAAAATTCAACAATTAGAGTTAGGACAATAAAAGACAATAAAAAACAAAGTTACAGATGTCTGGGTGCCTCCCCAAGCAAAAAGCTCCGAAGAAGGACCCCTGTTAACAAAGGATTATCTCTTAAAAGCAATAGCCTATTGAATATTCATACATTTCATAAATGATCCATAAATTCCATTCAAACAAAGAATTGTCTCTGGTTAGTGTCGCTTTTTTCCTTTAATCTCTATGGCATCCACAGGGCTGAGCGAGGCAGGAGAAGTTGGTCTCTTCTGATAAGGAAGTAGTAAATTCTTTTTTCTCTTAAAGATTTACGTTTTCCTGTGGTTGGTACATAAAAACTACATTTTAACTACAAAACTTCATTTACTATACTATCAAAATATTAGTACAACACCAACAATTAACACAACACAACACATATAGTAAATATTGTTGGAGTCCATTTGGCTGCCCTGGAGAGTTAGGGACATGGGCAAGGGGGTCTAGGACCCCAGCCCAGAGCTCAGGGAGACACTGGCTTTGATCTCAGTCCATGGGAAAAACTTCCTAAACTGAGAGAGGGTTTGCAAGCCACAGGAGTGTGAAAAATGGTAGTTTAGTTTGTCACAGAGTGAAAAAATAGTAATTTTAGGTTCATAGCATTGGAGTGAATGGAGACAAAATGGAGAATCTGGGGCGTTGTCTCCTTCTTCTTCCTTCTCCTTCCCTCACTCCATTTCTGCTATGACGTTGGCACAAAGTAGTTAGTGAGGATTGGGTCAGACTGGAGATAACCTTTTTAGTAATAGTGATAGACATTGGTAAGAAATAGTAAATAACGAACACGTAGTAATTAGTATAAAAGATTAAGCACAGCCCAGCTCGGGGGGAGACGTGAGAAGTCCATGCACCTGCAAACATCGTGTTGGACTATGAGAAATTTGTAAGATAAGAAACAATAAACAAAAAATGCAACCTTGAAAAATCTAAACCTGAAGACTCCGTCTCTTCCTTCGGCTTGGCACGGAGCTGTGCAGGGGGGAAAAAGACCCTGAAACCACCTGAATGCTGGGGAACCCCCGACAAAATATCTTGCATAGAGCCATATAATATGCACTTTTCACAAGGACAAGCTGTAGGATGAGGTGCAGGGCAGAGCCAGGGAGAAGAATGGCTTTTGCATTTGATGGAGCTGTGCCTTCCCTTGGGTTTGTTGGCTGACAATAAATGAACATCCCTCTGTGTCTCAGGCAGCTCCTTCTCCAAGGGAAGCAGGTAGGAGTTGGAGCCAAGGAGCTGAAGCCTGCAGGTCCAGCCTGGGGTGGAGGGAGCTCAGATTTACACAAGGCTGCTCTGAGTCCCAGGGCTTGGCTGGGGGAAATGGTGGGGTGGGAGTAGGGACAAAATCTGATTGAATGTCAGACATAAAGGATCTTGATTTTCATATCTATTCAAACTGCATGAGTAAGTACCTTGGGATCAATGTCAATTGGAGATTGAACATATAAATGTATTAATAGGAAAAAAATCCTAAGCAGGACCTAAAAGTGTTTTCTCACTGTCTTTTGTAAATATATATTCACTATGGACACACTTCCAAAATCTGTTTAATTAACCACAAAAATTTGAAGACTTAAATCAAATTTTTCCCAGAGGCTTGGCCTTTTAAGGTGTTCTGAATGATGATGCACCTTGGGGCACTGAATTCCTGAACTAAAGAGTTGAAGGCTGAACAAGCCTCTGGAGAAGTCAAATCCAGCAGCAGCCTCCAAGTATCTGAGGCTGTCAGCAGCCCCCACTGAGTCCATCCCTGCCCAGAGACCATGGGGGAATGGGCAGACAAGGGGAGCGTCCCTGGGGCTGGGCAAGCAGAACTCAGAGGCACCAGCAGGTGCAGGTGGGAAATGGAGTGTGCAATGTGGCTGTGAAAGCCCTGCCTGGGCTGTGCCAAGCAGGACACACAAGACCTGACCCCCATCCCCCAAACAACTCTCAGTGAGATATTTAAAAGGAATTACAATTGTTTGAGTACTCTGAGTTGGATGCATTGGAGAAATACCAAAAAGGGGTACTCAGGAGCTCAAAGCAACAAAGCAGACTTTACTGACAACTTTAGAAAATCAGAGAAACTTTGGCAAAAGGTTTCATATAACATTCAAGTCAACAAAAAACACTTCTCAAAGAATTTACTTGGCCCATTCAACTTCACAAACTGTAAGCCTGTTCAATTTTAAGTTAATCAAAATTTCTAAGAAGAGGGAATAATAATAAGACACAGAAAGAGAGAAAGATCAAAAAAGATTTAGAGAAGCACCCAGACAGCTACCAACTCCTGGATTCCAGCAGTGTTCAGATAGAAATTCCAAGAGGAGGTGGGGTCAAGATGTGTGCTTCCCTTGTGGTCAGCCATAAATACCCCATGGTCTTCTGGGCCCTTCCCCCAGGAGGGACTTTGGGTCACTTGGTCACTCAGGAGCTGGGCTGGGGGCTGCAGAGGTGGCTGTGGAGCATTGCCTTTGGTGTGCCAGGGATTGGCAGACACTGCTGGGCTGGGATAGAGGCTCTGGGGGGATTGGGGTTACAGGGCAGGGCAGTGCTGGGGTTTCAGGGCAGGGCAAGGCTGGACCTGCCCCTTCCTCCCCCACACACAAAATGTTTCCAGCCAACAATCTCCTCCAGCCTCTCACAACAGGCAAGGCTGGAGGTGGAATCCCAATTGTGGCCATGGGCACCTGGACAAGAAGGACAGTTCTTTTCCATAGGAAAATGCAATGATTTTAGCTAAAAGTGGTCTGAAACACTAATTAATGTAGTGACTACACATTTGTTAAATTTTGCTTGCTAAATTTAGTGTAGTGGTCTTAGTGTTTACTCTCTTTTTGTGGGAGAGGACCAGGAGAAATAAAGCAGGCTCAAGCTTAAAAACAAAGTTTTTTTAACGCACACTAAAAGAATGGAAAAGATAAGAAAAGAAAAGATGGAAAAAAAATCCGTAAAAACCCAAAGGCAACTTCAAAACACTCTTCCCTTCCCTTACATACTCTTAACTTTCTTACAAACAACACAGAGAGACACAACCTGTGATTTTCAGTCAGTTTCACCATTTAAACATAATCTTTCATCACTTTGGGAGAGGAGTCTTTCTAGAGCCTTAGGGACACATTCGCCACAAGACAAAAACAGTCCTGGGGCTCTCAATGTCACAAATCTGCAGCTGCTTGGAATTTTTGCAGATTGTGCTGTTCCACCCATTAGCAGCCTTTCCCTTGGCTACTCATAGGCCTCTCAGTGTATCTGGGGTTCTGTTGAAGAAAGCTTCTTCTAGTATAAAACAAGGATTCTCTTCCAGCTCTAAAATCATTTCTATCTCAAAAAAAATAAAGACCTCCTTTTACCTCAGGAGCTCAGGGCTTCAAATCACTTCCTCTATAAAAACATCTTCGTCTCAAAGTCTGAGACCTCCTTTTATGCCAGGAGTGAGGGGCTTTAAGATTCCCACTTAAATCTCAATCATATCAATCCCCAACTTTGACTAGAACTAGCATTTCCCCAAACAACATTAAGATGTTACAAGAAGCAGTCCATTTCTCCATAGTTTACACCAGATCCTCAATCCTTCTTCTAATAATCTTTATCAGTTCTTTCACTCCTGCTCCACGCACTTCATGTGGGGTCTTTCCTATGTCCACTCTTGTAAGAGTCTGTCTGAAGTTCCCCTCATTTGCCTCACGATCGTCATAAGGACCCTGAGGACCCCACTGCAGTTCTGGCCTGCTCCAGGTGGATGCTTGCCAATCGTCTGCAGGTGCATTTTCCTGTGTCACCATGCTACGGTAAGCTGGCTTTGAGTAGTGTAATGGCAATTCTGTACCTGAAGATTACATCTGCTTCACAGTCCCTGCTTCACGACAATAGCCTATGAATTTCCCCACCTCTTGGCCCAGGGAACTTTCTGGGGTAACTTTGGTGGTCCCCCACGGAAAATCCTTCATCTGCTTCGCAACCACTGTGACAGACAGAGATCAAAACCCCCTCCCAAGGACTGAGATTGAGACCCCTATATGAAGCCCCTCTCAAGGACTGGGACATGAAACCCCACAACCCTAATACAGGGGTTGGGGGCTGACTTAACCAAAGCTAGATGTTTGCCTGCAGGCGTGATCGTTGGACCAAGAAGATAAAGGCTCTCACTTACCGCTAAGAACATGGACTGCCTGTTCCCCCCTCGGGAGTTTCATTCCCCCGTGATTGAGGACTATAATAAAAACCCCTGAGTTAATCAGAGATTTGGAGAGAGATTCTCCCTGACGTGATAGGCGGACCCGTCGACCGGACCACGAGGACTCCTGTCTCCACGTTTGGTAGCTATATCCCCCCTCTCCTCTATCTCTTTCTCTATCTCTTTCTCTCACTCTTAATCCCTCTATCACATTTGCTATGGTCAATCAATAAAAGGTGCATTTGTTTTAATGCTGAAATCCCCTCTGTGCTGTATTTTGCACTCTGAGATCAGTAAACGAACCATCACGACCCCGCTTGTACGAGCGGATCGTGACATTAAATTGGCGTCATGGAGAGGATTCTGATAGACGGAGGGGTTTGCAGGGTCGTGTGCAGTCTGTAATAGGGGAAGGACGTTTCGCTCCAGCCGCACCTAGCCTGTCATTCCCGAAAGGGTTGAACAGAGCTAGAAAGCAAGGGGGGCGACTCGAATTTCCCGCAAACTGCACACACCTAAGTGATAAGCACCCCCATACTCAATTGAGGGTTCTGTCTTCAGAATTTCACAAAATATCTCTTAGTGCAAAAAAGAGAAACTCTTTTTGTGTTTGTGTGTCTCTGGACTGTCTGGGAAGGAAGGGACAACCTGAAGAAACTAAGCAGGGCCTCCCAGGCAGATTTTGTCTCTTCACCCACTCAGGGAAGCGAAGGGAGACGCAGCCGAGCTGTGTATGTGTGTAACTAAGTATTTCCTCCCTGTTGTGGTTCTGATCCCTTCATAAAATTAATGAAACTTTAGTGCAAAAGACTAAGCTGTATTTTGAAACTGTTTCTGGACTGTCTGGAAAGGAAGGGACAACCTGAAGAAACTAAGCAGGGCCTCCCAGGCAGATTTTGTCTCTTCACCCACTCAGGGAAGCGAAGGGAGACACAGCCGAGCTGTGTGTGTGTGTGTGTAACTAAGTGGTACCTCCCTGTTGTGGTTTTTGATCCCTTCATAAAATTTCTAAGAACCTTAGTGCAAAAGGCTAAGCTGCATTTTTAAACTGTTTTGTATGTGTGTGAATTTGGACTGTCTGGGAAGGAAGAGACAACCTGAAGAAACTAAGCAGGGCCTCCCAGGCAGATTTTGTCTCTTCACCCACCCAGGGAAGTGAAGAGAGACACAGCCGAGCTGTGTGTGTGTGTAACTTAGTATTTCCTCCCTGCTGTGGTTTTGATCCCTTCACTGATGACTGAAAATCTTAGTACAAAAGACAAAGCTGCATTTTATGCATTACTTGCTAAACACAATGCCAAGCCTTCTCTGGGAGGAGAAGAGTGGGCACAAAGTAATTGGTTTAATTTGGAAAATATTATTGATAAAGTATGCTCTTTACAACATGAAACAAAATTTAAACTGGGCAAAAACAAAACTATCCTCTGCTCAGTTGTGCGAGCTTGTCTTTCAGCAGCTGTAGAAAGTCGCTTTAAGTGAAGAAAAGAGGAAAAAGCTATAATAGACTCCCTTCAAAACCTAGTTGAAATTTTGCAAAAACAATGAAATGAAGAAAGGAATGAGATCTATGCACTGAGAGCCGCCCTTAGAGACGAATGTGTTAAAAACTCCTATAATGTTGATTCCTCTATGGAAACAGAGAAGGAGGAAACTCCTCACATTAAACCAATTTGTCCCCATAAGGAACTTGAAGCAGTCAAAAACCGCGGGGAAATCTGCTGTCCTCACTTGAGACCCTTGGTTAAAACAGAATATAATTACATAAATGATGAAGATTTTGAACCACATATCACAACCAAACATATACCATACAGCGCTACTGAATTGGCTAAGCTAAAAAAGGAATACAGCCGCCTCCCACAAGAATCAGAGACAGAGTATGTCTTCTGAGTGTCCCTCACTGGTGGAGATCAAATTAAATTAACTGAACATGATGCCAGTGGATATCAGGGACAGGGAGTTTTCTTAACAACAGGTGATAAGTGTGACGCTTGGTCCCTACCACAACATGCAGCTTTTTGGACCGGGGGAATAAATCCTCTGGAAAGGGGAGACCCCTTAGCCATAGCTACTACCCCTGACCAACTCCTAGAAAGCGTTCAAAAAGCTGCCTGTCTGCAAATGATCCATGAAAAGAAATTGATTCCTGGTTTTGAATACCCGATGCAATTACCAGTGAAGCCAGAACTCATGACCCCTTTACTTCGGGGGCTTCCAGAATCACTCAAACCTACAGCAATCACTTTACAAAAGACCATAATGGCATTAGGTCCTGTGGAAAGGCTGGAAAGAGTCCTTGGAAGCCCATGCAACCAAACTGAATCTACTGATCCTGGGTTTACTCCATATTCAACCCCCTCTCAGCCCCCAGCTTCTCAATCTAGCTCACCTTCCAGTAGCTGCAAAGTTTGGACATGGGGGGATGTTGCCGTAGATTTAATTAATTACAATAGACAATATGGGCCTGTGCAAACCCAGGAGGAGAAATCAGAAAAAATAAAAGGTGTTTGTTTTATTGGGACCCCTCATAGTGAGGATTCAGAGCAGGGAAAACATATCTCTAACCGCCACCGTTGGTGGCTGTTGGGCATTAAAAGGGGGGTCCCCAGAGAGGTGATGGATGGTTTGCCCCTTGAAAAATTACAAAAAATAATAACTAACTGGCACTCTCGAAAGCCTAAGTTATCAACTCAACCCAGTGCACCTCTGCCTTCTCGAGATCCAGACAGTGAACCAAAACTAACCCTCTCTCAGCCTCTCCCTGGTAATTCAGGTTGTGAATCAAAACAAACACCACCCCAGGGAAACTAAATTCTCCATTTCTTAACAGTGGGTGAAGAAACGGAGTATGGATGTATTTGAGAATGCTCACTAAAAATAAATCAGGAGACATATTGATCACAGCTATTACAAACCCCAAACAAGTATTTGTAACCTTTTTGGTTGACACTGGGGCTCAAATCTCTGCACTAACAAAAAGGGATGCCCTGAAGTATGGAGTTGTTCCAACAAAAAGACAATGTTGCATTCTTAATGCTCTAGGAACTACAGAATCTATGAATATAGCCGTAGTTAAACTTATGCTTCCTGGAGAGGCGGATCAGTTGGTTGTCAAAATGGTAATTGGAGATATTCCAAACAACTTATTAGGGATGGATATTCTTGCTGGAAGGCAGTGGGAAGATTCTGAGGGATTTTTGTGGTCATTTGGTACACCGCCAATTAACATTAGATTACTTCAAACAGCACCCACACTAGCTTATAGTAAAACTACTAATGTGAAACAATCCCCCCTCCCTTCTGGTGCCAAAGAGGGCATTAAAACAGTTATACAGGACTTGCGAGACCAAGGAGTAATTGTTAATACTCATTCTCCTTTTAACTCTCCAGTGTGGTCTGTTCGAAAACCTAATGGGAAGTGGCGACTAACAGTAGATTTTCACAGGCTCAATGCCAACACAGACCCTCTCACAGCAGCGGTTCCAAATTTAGCTGAATTAATAACATCGGTTCAGGAAAAGGCTCACTCAATCATGGCAACTATAGATGTCAAAGACATGTTTTTTATGATACCTATACAGCCAGAAGACATGGACCGTTTTGCCTTCACATGGGAAGAACAGCAATACACTTTCACTAGACTTCCCCAAGGGTACAAACATTCCCCCACCTTGGCTCACCATGCTTTAGCCAAAGAATTAGAGAAAATACCCAAACCTGATAATGTGGATGTTTACCAATACATTGATGATATCCTGGTGGGAGGGGATGAAATAGGAGTAGTGGGGGATACCCAACAGGAAATAATCTCCCATTTAGAAAGTCTGAATTTGCAAATTCCCTCTGAAAAAATCCAAAAACCTTCTCAGGAAGTGAAGTTTTTGGGAATTTGGTGGAAAGGAGGTATGACATGTATTCCACCGGATACCCTAACCTCTTTAGATCAGATTAAAATGACTGAATCCAGGAAAGCAAGCTCTAGGACTATTAGTGTTCTGGAGAAGACACTCCAGATTCCTCAATAATTGCCAGGCCCCTTTATGACTTGCTGAGGAATGAGGTGAAATGGGATTGGACCCCTGCTCAGGAGGAAGCACTGCAATTGCTGATTTTTGAAGCAATAGTTCATCAGGCACTAGGCCCTATCCATCCTACAGATCCCTTTCAGGTAGAATGGTGATTCCCTTCCTCAGGTTTATCCATACACATATGGCAACGGGTCCTGAAGGTCCAACAAGGCCTGTTGGTTTTTATTCCCGTGGTTTTAAAGATGCTGAGGAAAGATACACCATCTGTGGAAAGGGGTTGTTTGTAGACAGCTTAGCTCGCATAGAAATGGAAAAAATTACTCGACAACTACCAATTGCATCGAGGGGTCCTTTCAAAGTAATCAAAGCCATCACAACTGGGACCCCTCCACCTGAGGGGGTCACCCAGAGAGCCTCAGTTAGAAAGTGGTATGCTCAAACTGAATACTACTGTAACATTTTTTCAATAACAGAAGGAGCTGTAAAAAACTTAGTAATCCAAGAAACTGAGAGCTTGGGCAACACCCAAGAAAAACCTGCCCCTGTGATTAAAGTAGCCCTCCTTTCACCTCTGAACAATCAACAAATTCTTGGTTCACTGATGCCTCTGCTAGGCAGGAGGGAAAGGTGTGGAGATACAGGGCAGCAGCCTTCCACATTTCCTCTGGTGAACAAATTATTACCGAAGGGGAAGGCAGTGCTCAGGTTGGGGAACTGATCTCTGTTTGGAGTGTTTTCCAGCATGAGATACAAAATACCTCTTTTGTCTGCATTTACACTGACTCCTATGCCGTTTATAAAGGATGTACTGAGTGGCTTCCATTTTGGCAACAAAATGATTGGGAAGTTAACAGAATTCCAGTCTGGCAGAAGGAAAAATGGCAGGAAATTCTTAATATTGCAAGCCAAGGAAATTTTGCCGTTGGATGGGTAGTTTCTCACCAATCGGATGGAAATCCAGCAGGAGAATGGAATAATAAAGCTGATGAATTAGCAAAACTCAGTCCTCTAAAGAAGGAACAAATCATAGAAGACTGGGATCAATTATTAGAATGGCTGCATGTAAAAGGAAGCTCATGCTCGGGGTTGGCCTGTCACTAGGGAAATGTGTAAAACATGTATATCTGCCTGCGAACAATGTCGTAAAAGACTGGAAAGACACCCTTTGGAAGATGACCCTCTGCATTTAAGGGAAGGCAAAGGCCTGTGGGACGCGTGGCAGGTAGATTATATCGGCCCCTTTAAGAAGTCAGGAGGTAAACACTTTGTATTGGTAGGAGTAGAGATTATATCTGGGTTAGTCCAGGCAAATGCTTTTCAAAGAGCTACAGGAGACAATACTGTTAGAGCATTGCAAGAGTGGTTTGGAACCTTCCCGAAACCTCAGGAAATTCAATCTGATAACGGATCCCACTTCACTGCTAAAGTTGTACAGGATTGGGCAAAAAGTGAAGGAATTAAATGGGTTTTCCACACCCCTTACTACCCTCAAGCTAATGGGATCGTAGAAAGAACAAATGGCCTCCTGAAACGACTTCTGAAACCACAGGAGGGAAATTGGGATGTTCGGCTGTGGGAGGCAATTAAAGGAGTAAATAGCAGATGGGGAACAAATGGCTGTCCCAAAATTACTGCCTTTTGCCCAACAGCTCCAAGCATAATCCCATCGCCAGGGGGACCTGAAGATTCTAAGAATCCTGTACATTACCCTGGACAACCTGTTTTGGTGGATCTCCCTACTGTAGGGGAAGTACCCCTAATACTAAAAACCCCTCTAAATAATTTTGCATGGGTAGCCTCTGATGCCCTAGGGAAAGAGCATCGGATAAATACACGCTGGATAATTCCATCATTCTAACCATTGTCTCTGCCTCCCAGTGGCAGGATTTTTTTTTTGTGTTGTCTGCTTTTTACAGAAGAACCCCAAGGGACATGAGGATAATCTGAACCATGATAAAACTGGTGATATTCTTCTGCATTCTACCACAATACCACAGCCAGGATTCTTCAGAGTGGCCGTGGTCTGAAGCTATCATCAAGTATACTAATGTTTTAGGATCTTATCCCAAGGGTCGCCAGCTGAACCTAGCAACTGTGGTACAGCATGGCTCTAAGGCATACCTTAGAGCCATGAGTGGGGCTCTAAATGAGTGGGGATGGGATCCGAAGGAGTGGATTAAAACCCTAACTGGAACAGTGGGTGAAGTAATTATGATAGCATGCAGAAAAGTGGAAGGACATCACCATGAGAAAGCCTCTTCCATTACAATTGCTGGGAATTTTTTAGAACCAGATGGGAAAAATTATTTGTATATCCCTACAGCAGAATTATGCCCTACTAAAAGGTGGAACTGCACTAAACAAAGTCCCCTTACCCTGTGCTGTCATCAAGAATATGTGGGTAATTACGCTTCAAGTCCCAACACCAATAATATGGCAATTACAAAGGATTGTAATAATGAACCGATTGATTGCTGGTATAGCTTTGTCTTAGTTAAGCCAACTTACGTAACATGTCTTTGGCAAAACAACTCAACGAATCCATCAGGCTTCAAAGGTTTAGTTTATAAATTTAAGTTAAACCCCATAACAAAATCCACACAGAGTACAATAGTCACCCCCCAACGGGTGAAAGATCCCATTTCCCAACATGATTCTGAATGGCCTTGGTCCCAAGCTTTTGTTCATTTTACCGGATCCATGGGGAAATTAAAAGACTTAAACCTGTCCACTATGGTTATGCATGAAAATCAAATATATACCAGACAGGAATGGGAAAAACAAAAAATATGGCAGCTCCAGGGAATAGTGGGAGAAAAAATTAGTGTAGGATGTCGAATGATTAATGGAACCACCTATAGTAAGGCAACTTCCATCAGTGTTTTGACAAAACAAATATATAAGCATGAAGAAGTCTGCACACACCCGAGCATACAGGACTGTTGGTACAATTTCACATTAGCACAAACAGTGGAAGTAGTTTGTCTTTGGGCCAAAAATACTGAAGGGCTTTCTTTTAAGTTTAAAATAAATGCTATAGCCCAATTTACTACAACTCATACTACTCCAACTCAACCACCAGTTACACTTAACCCAAGAATTTCTGAAATTGGACCATATATAATTAGGAAGACTGGACAACAACAAATACTCTTCAATCCAGTATGGTCTCTTAAGCAAGTTAAATTACTCATGCAAAATAATGTCTCAGAAGTTCAGCCAGCTTGTTCACCCTTCCTGCAAACCTCCTTTGAAGGATGGACAACTTGGTTGCGAAAGCGGAACTCTTTTAAAAGGCGGACAATTAGAGATATAACTGGTGTTGTGGGAACAGGATTGGGAATTCTAAATAGTATTGATTCAGAAGTATTAATGAATAAATTGGCTGCCACAACTAGAGATTTGACTAAATTACAGCAACCACTACACTCATCCTTATCGGATTTGGGAACTCATCAGTGGTTGTTATCAAACATATTACCAAATTGGGAAAAGGTAAATGTAAAAGATCATAAATTGATAATTGATGCACTCAATGCTACACAAAACAATGTTTCTTTGGCCCTCAGCTGTATCCAAGCTCAATTGTGGATGCAGTCAGTTGCCGCCTCCATTATAAGAGAGGGTGAAGAAGGCACTTTCCCTACTGAAATTCGGAAAATAATTTGGGATAATGCCACTGACTTTGAAAGAGAATTCCAATCCTGGTGGAACTTAGTAAATTTTACTTACAACCCCATTACAAACACGGCTACAGCTTTGTGTTAACCATACGAAATGCTTCAGTACATTTGATATTCCCTATGATTGCATTAGGATTGAATTATGATGGAGCTATTCTCTATCCTTCTGAGCATAGGGAATGGGCCCGTCAAATTGGCGAGAAATGGCAAACTGTTAACTTAGAATCCTGTATTGTCCGAGAACAACAAGGGTTTATCTGTGAAAGCAATGCAATTACAGCCCAAGATGTTTGTCTGGATACTGAACAAAAAATCTGTCATTTTGAAATTCATCCTAATGAGACCCCTGGAACAGTCCTTATATACATAGGCAATGGCTGTGCATGCTTTAGAACTATTTGTAGTATGGTATTTGTAGAAAACATAATAGTAGACACTAAGAATCATTCAAACTTCTGTGCTTGCAATTTTACTAGAATTACAGGATGTGATTTTTCGTATAAAGCTCCAGTTACTACTCACTACCTTTTGCAATCGAATTATACATTGATTCACAAACTATCACCTACTCCCATTGGAATGAACCTAACTCTGGTAAAGCAACTGTTGCTTCACCAGGACTTAATAGAAATTTTGGAAAAAATTAAGAAAAATGGGCAGAAAACCCTGATAACTGTTCATCATAATGTGAAAGAAATACATCGTGTTATAGAAAGGGTAAGAAAAGATGTCGAGCACAAATGGTGGGATACTCTTTTTGGGTGGTCACCTACTGCTACAAGTGCCCTGAACAAATTGTGTCATCCTATAATTGTCCTTTTGATTTTAGTTTTAATTGGTTTTCTTTTTTCAGCAATCTTATTCATTATGAATTAGAGAATGATGAAACGGTTAACACGGTTGACGTCCATAATTAATGCTCATAAGCTGGCAGATATTTTCTCCCCTATGGACATCCCCAAGACTATTGACACAAGGCGATTATAAAATTTGAATGTATATTTTGAAATTATTTCCTTTTGTAATCTTGTGGAAATTACTTTTGATTTTTTTTTTTTTGTGATTTGTTATGAAAGAATTATTTTAATTAATACTGATTGTTTATTGTTTTGATTAATTGTGGTTTGTTTGATAATCTGAATTAATTACTCTTACCTTTTCCTTTTCTACTTTTCCTTTTCCTTCTTTTTCTCCCTCTCTACATACTACCTCTGTTTCTTGGGATATACTACCAACGTTGATGAGTCCTGAAGACTTCGCAACGCCACTACGGAACCCTGCTGAAGAAGATCTCTTGAAGACAATTGTGAGTCACGGGGTGATGTAAGAGTCTGTCTGAAGTTCTCCTCATTTGCCTCACGATCGTCATAAGGACCCCGAGGACTCCACTGCAGTTCTGGCCTGCTCGAGGTGGATGCTTGCCAATCGTCTGCAGGCGCATTTTCCTGTGTCACCACGCCACGGTACACGGGCTGTGAGCAGTGTAATGGTAGTTCTGTACCTGAAGATTACATCTGCTTCACGGTCCCTGCTTCATGACAATAGCCTATGAATTTCCCCACCTCTTGGCCAAGGGAACTTTCTGGGGAAACTTTGGTGGTCCCCCACGGAAAATCCTTCATCTGCTTCGCAACCACCGTGACAGACAGTGGTCAAAACCCCCCTCTAAGGACTGAGATTGAGACCCCCCTATATGAAGCCCCTCTCAAGGACTGAGACATCAGACCCTGACGACCCCAGTATAGGGGGCTGGGGCTGACTCAACCAAAGCGAGATGTTTGCCTGGAGGCGTAATCGTTGGACCAAGAAGACAATGGCTCTCGCTCACTGCTAAGAACATGGACTACCTGTTCCCCCCGTGACTAAGGACTATAATAAAAACCCCTGAGTTAACCAGAAATTCGGAGAGACCCTCCCCGACGTGACAGGCGGACCCATCGACTGGACCACGAGGACTCCGTCTCCACGTTTGGTAGCTATATTCCCCCTTCCTCTCTCTCTGTCTCTCTGTCTGTCTGTCTGTCTCTCTCTCTCTCTCACTCTTAATCCCTCTATTGCATTTGCTATGGTCAATCAATAAAAGGTGCATTTGTTTTAATGCTGAAATCCCCTCTGTGTTGTGTTTTGCACTCTGAGATCAGTAAACGAACCATCACGACCCCTGCTTGTACGAGCGGATCGTGACAGCTGGGAAAGGAGCTGCTCCTCACAAGTGTCTTTTTCAAGCTCTTCTTGGTTGCCAGGAGCTTCCTCTGTGCCAGGAGCCCAGCCCAGCTCAGCAGCATAGACACAGCACAAGGACTTTAATGATCCTCTTGAGGCTTTGGTGCTGTTTACATCAGACTCAGTCCCTGAGAGTGTGCTCAAAAAACTTCTCAAGAACTCACAATCGGATTCAAAGTGCAAAGTTTCTTTAACTTTTAATGGGTGCCACTGAGGGACACAACTCATAGGAAAGTGTCCCCAGGTTCTAGTTAAGCAGAACTCTGCAAGCACTGTGGGCTTGTGAGGACAAACAAGGAAAATGTGTCTTTGGGTGCTAAGCAAACCTGGATGTGTTTCATGAATGCAAAGGGCCAAGGCCTGAGCTGCTGCCCCTGCCAAGGCAGATCCTGTCCCTCCCTCCTTGCTCAGGGCTCTTTCCAGGGCACTGGGATGTGGGGATGTGCAATGCCAAGGGCAGCACCATGGGGTGGCCCCTGCCAGGCTGCTGAGCAGGGACAAGGAGGCAATGAGGCCCCAGGGCTGCAAGGGTCACTTGTCCCCTCCTGGCCTCAGTGCCAGGGCCAGCAGCCATGGCCAAAGTGCTACAGGAGTTGGCTCTGTCAGGGCCTTTCAGCTGCTGCCCATCCCTGTGCCCTCTCCAGCCCAGGCTGTCCTGCGGTGTCCATGCCCTGTGCCTCTGTCCCTGCAGGCTGTCGTCGTCCCCTGGCTGCCCCACCTCGCTGGCCCCTTCCTCTGCTGACAGCTCTTCGTCCTGCCTGCCTCTGCCTGGGCACACAGAGCCTTGGGCTGCTCCAGACTCCTTCTGGGGGATGTGTTGTACCACAGCCCTGACCTGGGAGAGAAATTCCTTTCTCCTGGTTTCCAGTCTGGACTTCTCCAGCTGCCCTCTGCATCATTTTTTTTCTTTCTCTCTCTCTTTTCTGCCGTGTCAAAATGATCCCCCATCTCTGAAACCACCCTTCAATCCCTACCAGGGCTCTCGTCCCCTGTCCTCAGTCTCCACTCCACTGAGCACAGAGCTCCTTTGTCCCTATACAGTGGTCAAGGGCTTGAGGCCATGGGCACCTGGAAAAGAAGGACGGTTCCTTTCTATAGGAAGGAAACCACAGAACCTCATTGTTTTGAAGGCAGATGAGAGGCACTCACCAGAGGCCAAGGCAAGCCAGACCATTTGGCCTTGCAGCTTTTTTTCTGAGAGCAACCTTTGGATATATGGGGAGTTTGGAGGTGGATTTCCATTTGAACCATGGGTGCCTGTACCTGAATGACAATTCTCCTCCACAGGAAGGAAAGGGCAGAGCCCCAGTGTTTCAAAGGCTGATTAGAGGTGGCACCAGAGAGGCTGAGGCCAATGCCAGCAAGATCTGTTTGTCTTGTCTGCTTCTATCTGGTAGCAATCCTTGGTTAAAAGAGAATTTGGGAGGCCAAATCCCAGTTTTGTCCATGGGTGGCTGGACAAGCACAGTTCTTTTCCATAGGAAGAACCCCTAGTGTTTCAAAGGCAGATGACAGCTGGCTCTCAAGAAGCCAAGGGAACCTGGACATTCCTGTCAGCTTTTTATCTGGAAGCTTTCATTTGATATATGGAATTTCAGAGGTGAATTCCCAATTTTGGCCATGCACACCTGGATTTGAAAGATGTGTTTTCCATGGCAAGAAAAACATGTCTCTGCAGTGTTTTGAAACCAGGCAATAGGTGGCCCCAAAGAGGCCAAGACCATCCAGAGCTGTCTGTTCTGTCAGGTTTCATCTGGAAACAATCCTTGGATATAATCAAATTTGGAGGTAGAATCCAAATTTTGGCTATGGGCACCTGGAGGAGAAGGACAGTTCTTTCCCACAGGAAGGAAAGCACACAACTCCAGGGTTTCAGGGGCAGATGAGAAGTGACCCTCAACATGCCAGGGTCAGCTGGACCAGTCAGGCAGCCCCCAGGAGGCCAAGCCAGCCAGACCTATTCCATGTTCCCTTGGATCCATGGCGCCCTGCAGCATCAAAATTGCCCCTTGGTTCCATGAGACCTTGCAGTGTCAAAATGGTTTGCTTGTTTCCATGGGGATGAAAAGTAAACCCAATGGCCCTTAGATTACTTGAGGTCTCAGAGTGTCACAATGATTTCCATGACTCTGTAAGTTCTTGCAGTGTCACAATGGCCCCTTGGTTCTACAAGGCCTGGTTGTGTCACACTGGCCCCTTGTTTCCATGGGACCTGGCAGTGTCACGGTGGTTGCCTTGGTTCTCTGGGGCTCTGTGGTGTCACAGTGACCCTCTGGTTCCATGGGCACTCACAGTGTCAGAATGGTCTCACTGCTTCCATGAGGCCCTGCAGTGCCACAGCTGCTCCTTGGTTCCACAAGGCCCTGCAGAGCCCCTTGATTCACATTGCCTCTTGTCGTGGCTTGGACTCATGAGTTGAGATGAGGACTGGGAGAAAAACACTCTAAAGGAAAAAGAGGTTCAAATTTAAAGGTATAAAGTAAGTTTGTTAGTCAGAAGAGGATAATGAGAAGTAAAATGAGACTTTAAAACAACTTTTTTGCCCCCCAGCCCCTCCCTCTTTCCCACCAATAGCACAGGGAGACAGGTAATGGGGGTTTTTGTCAGTTCATTACCCAAGATCTTTCTCTGCTCAGGAAGAGGAGATTTTCTTCGGTTGTGTCATGAGTCCCTCCCACAGGCAAAACACTCTTCCCAATACTGTTGTGGCATGGGAGACTTGTCCACAAGGTGCAGTCTTTCAAGGATAGGCTGCTCCAGTTTGGAAGCAAAGGCCTCTTTCTCTATCTCTTGGAGCAAGGGCCCTCTCTCTCTGTTCAGGTCTCTCATGGGATCACAGTTTCCTCTGGCATCTACCCACTGCAGCGTGAGCACTTTTCCCATGGGCTGTGAGTGGATCTCTGCATCCTTCATGGACTTCAAGGATTACAGGGGGACAGTTTGCTTCCCTATGATCCTCACCACAGTTTGCAGAGGAATTTCAGTTCCGACTCTTAGAGCACCTCCTCTCCCTCCTCTTCCACTGACCTTAGTGCTACTAGGTTGTTTTCTCTTACATGTCTTTACTTCTTCTTCTCTATCTAAAAGAATAATTGCTGCCTGTAGGTACCATTGCCAGCAAGTTACACTAATTAAAAGATTCTTGCAACATCTTGTAGTTCCAAGAGGTTGATTTTGTCTAATTTCTGCCCTGGGGAATGGCTCATCATGTTTCCGCTACCGGCCATGCAGCTGCTGTGGCACTGGTGCTATTTAATGTCTTTCTTCACATGGGGCACTGAGTTGGAGAAGCCACCACCACTGCCCCTGCCCTTCTGCCCAAGGTGTGGCTAGTCAGGGGTGGCCAGGCGGGCAAGGCTCGCTGTGGGCAGCACCGACATGGCAGCGGCTCTGGAGGCACATTGCTGCGGGCCGCGCTGGGATGTCCTGGCAGTGATGGCTCACAACCCCTGGAAACAACCATGTGTGAGCTGTTTTGATTTTCTTCTTAAATATGTCATCACTGAGGTGTTACCACCAACTCTAATTGCACCAGCAGCTTGTCCATCTTCAGAGCAATCAGAGATTTGCTCTGCTGGACATGGTGGAAGCTTCCAGTAGATTCTCATAGAAGCCAACTCTGTGGCCACGCCCGATACCAAAAACCAGGCCATGTAAAACAATACAGCCTCAGAGTGTCATAATGGTCTCCAGAACTCCATGAGGCCCCTCAGTGTCACAATGGTCTCTTTTGGTTCCTCAGTGTCACAATGGCACCCTGGATACATAAAGCCCTGAAGTACAGATTGATTCCCTTGGGCCCCTCACTGTTACAGGAGTTCGCAGTTCCATGGAGCCTGTAGTGTCACAATGGTCTCCTTGGTTCCATGAGGTCATACAATGTCAGAATGGCCCCTTGGTTCCAGTGGGTACTGAAGTACATTATGCTCTCCGTGGTTCTATGAGGGCCCACAGTGTTTCCATGGATTTTTGGTTTCATGAGCTTTCATACTGCCAAAAAGATTCTCCTTGGTTCCACGGTGTCACAATGGACACTTGGTTCCATTAGATGCCTGGCCTCCCACAGTCCCTTAAAGACTTTTATGGCTCCTCATTGCCTCTCCTAGTTCCTAAATGCTCATGGCCCCTCACACCCCCTCATGGCCCATTATAAACCCTTTATGGCCCCTCATGGCCCTTCACCGCCCCAGGCACAGGATCCTCCTAAAGGAGAAGGGGTCGGGCCCTGCTTGTTCTCCTTTCATTTCAGTCCCTTCACAGCCATGAGTCAAGAAAGGCTGAAATGGAGCCTTTCCCCAGCGTTCCCCTCGGGGTTCATTGCGGCTGAAGCTGTGTGCTGGCGCTGGCCCCAGCGCGAACATCCCTGCAGCCGCCCAGGCCTTTGCTGTCCCCCCGTGTCCATTCCCTGTGCCCGAGTCCCGCCCGGCTCTGGCAGCAGCAGGAGCCGCAGCGCAGCGGGCGCCGGCCCGGCCCAGCCGGGGCTCCCGGGCAGGAGCAGCAGCAGCGCCGGCCCCTTCCCACCTGCTCCTGCCTCGGCTTCCAAGGGTTTTTTTTCCAGCTGAATGCTGGAGTAGGGCAACAATCACCCACAAACAGCCCTGATTCCTCAGGGCCCGGCTGTGCTGCCCTGATCCAGCCTCCAGAGAAAGAAAGGATCGGGTTCCAGCGCTGTTTTCAGCACTGTTTTACTCACCCTGAGGTGACAGCAGGAGGCTGCTGCTGCCTTTGCCTTGGGAACTGTATATCCTGGCTGCTCTTGTCCCTCCTCTGGTTGCCATTTGACTTTTATCTGTAAAGCTGCAACTGCCTTTTCTGATCAGTGCCACCCAGAGAGCTTTCACAACAGGAAACTCTGGCATCTTGAGTAGCAGATCCTCAAATGTTTGCAAGTCCCTGAGCACAAAGTTGAGGAGACTTAAAGCCACACAGGTCACATTTGCAGCACTCAAACACAGCCCCGTTACTGCTGCTTCTGCTGAAATAGAATCAACTGACAGACACCATCACAGAAATTGCCTCCTGCCACACAGCACCCATCATTCTCCCTCACCTCCTCCTCTCCCAGCATGAAACAAATTCCAGCTTGGAGGAGGCTTCCCCAGAGAGAGCTCAGACTCCTCTTTCAGCCTGAGTGTCCCTGCAGAGGAACAGGGCATCTTTCAGGCAGTTCCACAAGCTCAGGCTTCTCATTTCATGAGGCGTCGGGGATGAAAATGGCCTTTTGCAGAAAGACAAAAGCAGAGGGAATGGATTTGAAATTATTAGAAAAAATGACCCTTCTTACAGACCAAGTTCACCCAGTCATTCCCTGCATTTTTCTTTTTCAGATTCTTTCAGTCACCTCCTTGGAGAGGTTCACCTTGTTCTGGTGCTTCTCATGAACTGATTGTACTCTTGATTTAGATCAATGCAAGAGATGTAGAGTGATCTGAACTGAACACAGAACCAAACTGTCTCTGTCAGCCCATTTTCATTCTCTAGATCACTTTCCAGGCATCCATGGAGATGTTGGAATGATTTTCACACAACTCTCCACTTCTGCCGGCAGTCTCTGGAGATTCTTTCTCTGCATTCAGCCAGGCTTGTATTCCCTAGCAATTCCTGGTACCCCATCATGTTTTCTTAGGGTAGAACAGTGTCCTAGGGTAACTTTATGATGCTTGTATCCCCAATCGTCTGTTCTGTTTCTGCTGTATATTGAGTCCTGTGCCTTTAAGACTGGTTCTAAGAGCAAGGAGAAGCGCGGAGTTTGTTTTGAGAAAACTGCCTGACTCCTCCACATTCTTCTCCGGACAGTGTGTGTTCGGCGGAGGCTTGGAGACACTGCAGGACAGAGATCTTTTTGCTTTTAGTTAGTTTCAGCTAGCTAGGGCAGAGAAGTTCCCTGGACTGTTTTTTTTTCTTTCCTTTTTCTTGGAACTGTTTAAACCTGCTCTGGACTGAAAACCCAGGGGAGCACTGGGGGCTGCACCTGCAGCCCACTGGGGCCTGGACCTCGGCATTTTCCAGCAGCGCCGGAGGGACTGGGACTGAGGAGAGACTGAGAGAGAGCCGAGCTCCACCCACGGCAAGGACTTTCTCAATTTGCCATCTCACTCCAGAACGAGAGGTTTTATTGTTTCATATTATTCATCCTTTATACTTGTATGCACTTTATTTGTTTAGTAAAATATTTTTTTCCACTTTTCTCCACAAAGGTTTTTTGTTTTTTTTTTTCCGGACTGGTTAGAGGGAGGGGCCACTTGGGTTTGCCTCCCAGAGGGATCCTATATTTGGGTTTTCCCCCAAATTTGTCTCCAAACCAGGACAAACAATAACAATGAAAACCTTACCAATGGCACAACTCCCCAGTCCACCAGGAAAAGAAAGAACAAGTCGTAAAGTTCTCCAAACATTTGTCCTGCTTTGCTGCAAGAGTTGTGCTGCACACACAGTGTGGAAAGCCAAGAGAAGCTCCAGTTAGTGGCACACCTTGTGACAGGAGCTGCATCTCATTCTCCAGGAAAGGTTCTTGAAAAGAGCAGACAGGACTGTGGAGAAGATTCCTGGAAAACTGAAACAGCTTTCCAGAAGTGAAATTAAAATGAAAAGAAAAAAAACCCAAGATGTATTCCTCGATTAACTTCGATGCTCCATTTTTCATGGTGCATTACTTCTCCATCCCATTAATTCCAAATGGATTTCACCTTTAAGACTGATGACTTAGCAAGTTTTAGACACTCTGAAATACCATGAGCTACACACAGTTTGCCTTCGCCTGTTTTTCTTGGAAATCAGTGCTGGGGACACAAGTGCAGTTCTTGGGTTGGACACGAATCCTACAGTCAGGGAATGTGCCCTGACGGTGTCTGAGCCTCAGCAGGGACAATGCACAGCAGCGTTGCTGTGCTGGGTTCCCATGGAACCATGCCAGGAGCAGCTGCTGAGGTCAGAAGCCATGGCAGCCACCACCCTGCCAAGGGCCTTTGGAGCAGGGTGGTGGCTGCCATGGCTT
>JANEHK010000381.1:2771-22827 GCA_025960845.1 Tachycineta bicolor | reverse complement strand
TTTTTTTTCATTTTAACCCTGCATTTCTTCATTTTCTAATCTTCTCCTTCCATTATTTCAATTTCTTGCCTGGTGTCAGAATTTGAATTGGAGTAACTTTGACAAGTGTTGGTCCTTTTCAGTGCCCCTTATTTCATCTCAGTCCATTTGGTCACAATCTCTCCGATCCCAGATTTTCTCGTTAGTTTTCATTCGCAGTTTCATTATGTATAATGCCCTGAATGTTTGTTTGACTTCGTTCTCTGTATTAAAGATTTCATTCCCTTTCATGAAAGGGCGACTTTCCTCTCGGATACTGAATGAAATATTGCAATTTCAATGAAGATTAATTGGGCAAGCTTCCGTCCCTTTCCCTGCACTACTTGTCAACCATCCATTTTTGAATTTTCACGTTGTGTGAATTTTCCCTTTTTCCTTTTAAGCTTGCTTTTTTATCAATTTCTTTTCTTCTCTTCTTTTATTTTCCTTTCTTGCCTGATTTCAACATCTGAATTGGAGTACTTTTGACAAGTGTTGTTTTTTTTCAGTGCCCCTCATTTCATCTCAGTCCATTTGGTTTCAATTACTCCAGTTCCAAATTTTCCCATAGTTTTCATTCGCACTGTTTCTCAGCATATCTCTTTTCCTGAGCGTTTGCTAGACTCACTTCTCTCTTTTCAAGATTTCAATGCAGATTAATTGGTCAAGCTTTTCTTCCTTTCCCTGTACTTCTTGTCATCCCATTCACTTTTTCTTTTTACATGCTTTCAAAATATTCCCTTTTTCAATTTAAGTTTAAATATCTTCTACATCGTTTCCTCTCCTTCCTTTTTTTCCAATTTTTGATGGATTGCAGCATTTGAATTGGTGTATATTTGGCAAGTGTTGGCCCTTTTCACTGCCCCTCATTTCATCTCAGTCCATGTGGCCTCACTCATTTCGATTCCAAATTTTGTCAGTTTTCATTCGCACTGTTTCTCATCATAGCTCCTTTCCTGAGTTAGACTTTGTTTCCTATTTAAAAGATTTCAGAGAAAATACAGGAAAGGAAATGTAAACTTGCGATTTCAATGAAGATTAATTGGGCAAGCTTCCGTTCCTCTCCCTGCACTGAGATCGGTAGACGAACCATCACAACCCCCGTTTGTACGACATCATGCATCGTGACAGTCATCTCACATCTGAAAGCAGAAAAGTGGCTTTCTAATATCTGGATTTTAAAATATGAAGCTATCGTGATACAGTCCCCCCAACTGGAGCTTAAGGTTACTCCTGCCCAGAATCCTGCTAAATTTTTGTATGGGAAGCCAACTGAGGAGCTGATTTATGACTGTGTGGAGTTAATTGGATGACAAACTAAAATAAGACATGATCTAAGTGAGATGGAATTATCTGAAGGAGAGAAATATTTCAGATGGTTCATCGAGGGCGTTAGAAGGGAAGAGAAGTGAAGATCAGGGTGTACATTTGTTCATGGAAAAAATATGCTAGCGATAGAAACGAGAAGATTAAGTTCCAGCTGGTCACCTCAGGCTTGTGAGTATAAGCTTTGTACTGGGCTTTAAACTCTGAAAAGACAAGTGGAGACTCTTTTTACCGATTCAAAATATGCTTTTGGGATTGTACATATCTTTGGGAAGATTTGGAAAGAAAAAGGTTTGATCAACACCCAAGGGAAAAGGTTGATTCATTAAGAACTGGTACTCAAAATGCTTGAAGCACTAAAGAGACCAAAAGAGATAGCTGTAATATATGTAAAAGGCCATTAGAGGGGAATGAGCTACTTAGCAATGGGAAATAACACAGCTGACAGGGCTGCCAAAAAACCCAGCTTTTAAATTAAAAACAAAAACAAAACCAACAACCAGCCAAACAAACAAAACAAAAAAACCAACCTAACAAACAACCCCCCACCAATTCAGTTAAATACCATAACAAAAATTTTGGGAAGAGCTGCCAAAAGTGTATAGCTCTCAGGAGGAGGAACCTATTTAAAAAATTAGAGGCTAGGAAAGAACAGGGGGAAATGGGTACTCTTGGACGGAAGAGAAATTTTGGCCAAGGCCTGTGCAGGAAGAATTTTAAACCAATTACATGAATGCACTCAGTGGGGAGCAAGGGCCTTGTGTGTTAATCTTTTTAAAGTATTATGGCTGTATTAGAACTTCTAAAATAGCCACACAAATAACACAAGGGCATCTTACCTGTCAGGAGGTTAACAAGAAGGTAATGAGACAAACTGCGACAGGGGGTAGAAAAATAGCATACTGACCGTTAAGAGGGTTCAAGTGGATTATACTGAACTTCTGAAAGTTGGTAGATGGAAGTATATTTCAGTGTTAGTAGTCCAACTAACACTCACTGGGTAAAAGCTTGCCCAGCTGCAAGGACCACTGCCATATTTGTAGTTAAAATACTATTGGAACAGATTAATTCCCGATTTGGAGTTATTTGGGCCGTTGATTTTGATCAGGGCCCCCGTTTTACCTCTAGTGTTATTAAGGGTGTAGCGCAAGCCATGGGTATTTCCTGGAAATATTGCACTCCTTGGCACCCTCAGAGCTCTGGGAGGGTGGAAAGGATGAACCAAACTATAAAACAACAACTAACCAAAGTAATGATTGAGGCTAAGATGTCATGGGTAAAATGTTTACCTCTAGCCTTGCTTAACATAAGAACACTTCCTAATGCAGATACAGGGCTTTAAACATATGAAATGCTTTATGGAATGCCATATTACCAGGAAATACCCCAAACATCAATAATGATTAAAGATATATCTATTTTAATGAAATTATATTAAATGAAATTTAATGAAATTATATCCAAACAATTGGACAATATGTGACCAAGTTAAAGGAAAAAGGAATGCTAGCCCAAATGGGACCACTGGGGTTTAAAATTCATAAGATATAACCAGGAGACTGAGTATTTATTAAAAGTTGGAAAGAAGAGACTTTAACCCCAAAATGGGAAGGTCTGTATTTAACTCTCTTAAAAACGGACACATCAGTGAGAACAGCAAAGAAAGGGTGGACTCACACATCAAAAGTCAAAGAACCAGTGGAACCACCAATGGCCACAGTGGAAAATCACCTCACAGCCCAGGGATCTACAAATAACCTTGGAAAAGAAGGGCAAGAGAATGTCGAGGAGACATCCTAAAAAGAACCACCTAAGACCAAGAGAAGTAGAATGTACCAGCCTGAATTGTGACTGTAACCCCTGGGGCTGTTTTGGGTACGTAGAATGTAGAGAGTTGTGGTATGCCCCCTTATCAGGAGCCAGGATTCCGAGAGGCCTTTGTTTGAGTTGTGAAAGTTAGATCCAGAAGGAAACAGATCTAGCACTGAAAATATTAGTGACAACAGGTTGACTACACCAGGATAATAAAAAATAGTGGAAGCTATGGGTGAACAAGATTAAACACAATTTGTGGGCAAAACCAGATCTTAAAGAGTGGAGTGTGACCTCGACAACCTACCAGGTAAAGACAAAGGATTAAGAGAGAGTAAAGAGTCAGTGGGTGAAAAAAAAACAAAAAGCAACATCAGGGGGCAAGATGAGATTAACTCCTACCCTTGCCATGAAAAAGATGCAGACCCCAATGTCACCAAGACACACAAAGCAGTCACACGCAGACAAGAGATTTTCGCAGGGCAGAGGTCCTTATCCGATCCGGCTCAAAGCTGAATCCAGGCAGAGAGAGAGCCCCTTTGTTTTATTTCTTACTTTTTATACATTTGTGGGTCTAGCAGAAGATTGCCTTCTGGGGTTTTTCACCTTTCAGCCAAGTGGCTAAATCAACTGTCAGTTAAAATTGTTTTCAGGTTAGAAATATGCAAACAAAGGACAGAGAATGAAAAACAAAGGATTTGTTTATGTTACATCTGTGGGAAAAGGTAGAAAACTGCTTTAATATTCTACTAAATAAACTAGAAGTAACTAAAAAGAACTGACTCCATTTATGAAACTTCGAAAGGCTTTAAAAAACTCAGAAAAACCAGGGTAACACCCCAACTGTTGGTGGCAACCCAATAGGTTGGTGGAAGGAAAGAGTACGTTATACTGGACCCCTACTCATAATTACTACCTTGAGTCTAAATCCGGCCTGGGCAGGGTCATGCACCCAGTATTATCAAACCATCCGATATGGACGAGGCTTTATATCCACCACAGTAGCAAACACTTGTGTGAATGCAAAATACTATGCCCAGGAGGAGTTGCAAAAATGTACTGAGAGTGGACAAGAATTTTAGACAAGCCAAAACAAAGAAAAAGGGAGCTCAATTAGCAGCCATGTATGTCCCAGGGGAGAGGAATATATATGTTTCACCAAATCAGGAATGTAAGGACATACTAATAACAGGGGAGTACAGGATCAGTATAAAGAAAGTTGAGTTCAAAAGGCAATAAAAACTATAAAGAAAACAACACAGCCTGAAAACCCGGATTCTGATTTCTGTGAGAACCGAAAAAAGAAGCTGTCCGAATTAAATTTTCCCATCTTGAGCCAAAATTTATTTTTAGACTTGATGCAGCAAGTATCAGCTGAATTAAATGTTTTTAATCGCAAGATTTATAAAAGATCCCATATGACAAAAGAGCAGCCATAGAGGTGTGCAGGGCTAGAGGTTAAGCAAATTTTAAAATGGAATTGAAGTAAAATTACCAAACCAGAAGACAGTCCTAAAGAATGGGTACTAACAGATTCAGTGGTAAGGAACAAGTGCTTGTTCCCCCCCGAAAAAAGGAATACTTCTAAAGCCAAAGTAGGAGAGACTCCCTGTAAGAAGGTATATGCCACAAACTCTACAGCTAATTGGTAGTGGCTGGAGGCACCTAATAAATACTGGAGTCCGTTTAATAACAATAATTGTACAGTAAAGGAATCAGGGTCATTTTAGTGCAATAGAAGCATAGGAAATCCTGTCCAGAAGATAGAAAATCTAAAGACATTTTGGGAAAATGTCGCAGTGCTGACCTATGTGCTGACCAGCGCAGCTGCAGGCTAGCTCAGTTCCGGGCACTGCAGCAACATGGCAAGGTCGGGGTGGCATGATAGACAAGCCATCTCCTCCCTGTGGGGCCTTGTTTCGCCACACCAGCGACAGGCAACAAAAGGAAGGCATGACCGTGGCAGCCGAATGATGAGCCGACTCTCCTGAGCAGGGTGAATGAAGGTTTATTGGTGGAAGGGAAACGCGGAGCTCTGCACTCACTGTCCTGCTGCCCAGAAGAGCCCCGAGAGCAGCTGTGCACGAGCTTTTAACCGGAGGTGGGGAAAGGGGTGGCGACAACCGGTCAGCCAATTACATTAGCGGGGGGTGTAACTGGGGCTGTAAACCTTGTAACTGGGGGCCAACCACAGAATGATGGGAGGGGATTTCCAGGGCCCCAGCCTATCACTTGACGCCTTCCCTGGAGCTTTCTAGAAGCCAGGGAAGGGTCCTTGAGTGATATACAGGGCGCCCAAGGGGAGAGAGAGGGCATTGACAACTGGGATCCAGGGGGAAGGGATGATTGACACATAACGGAGTTTCTCCACATTGGAGTAAACAAGTTAAAACCATTACATAAAACGGGGGGGGGGAGTACAAGGAACGAACCATTATAAAAGTACAATATAAAATTATATAAAACAAATAAAACAAATCACGCACTGCCACATCTCCCCTTTTTTGGTTTTTGAGAGGAATTAAAATGGAACGGAGGAGGCAGATACTCGGGTGCTGGGTAGGCCTTGGCAAACCATTCCTGTTGGGTCGGATACCCCAGTCCATGGTGTTCTTCATCGGGGTTCCGACCGTCGTCCTGCTCCGGGCCCTACTCCAGCACTTCCTCCATCTCCAGCCCATCTTTTTCTGGTGGCGCAATGATGTGGTTCACTAAGGGGGGGTGTGTGGTGGTGGAAACCAAATTATACAACATCTTCTTGATTATGCCAAACGCGACTATGATTAATAACAAAATAAACAAACACAATAAAAATGTCCGGATAATTGAAGAGGCCCAGCCAGAAATTCTCCAGCTGGTAAACAGTCCACCCAGACAATCGTCAGTCTTCCACTTGCTATTGGTGACCATCTCTTTCATTTGTTGGATGGCAGTACGCACATTCTCGGCCCTCGATGACAAGTTAAAGCAACACAGCCCCTTGAACTCTTCACACCGGTGGCCATGTAAAAGGAGGAGGTAATCAATGGCCACCCGGTTCTGAAGAGTGGCCTGCCTCGTCACTTCCTCCTCACCCAGGAGACCTGCAAGGGCATTAGATGTTAAGTTAGCCTGCTTGTCCACCCAGCACTCTACGTGTGCCAATTCACCTAGAGCCTTAGCGATAGCGACCCATGGCAAAAAGATTGTGACTGCAACACCTTTTGATTTTGCCCAATGTACAATTTCCGAATCACAATCAGGGTCTATTGCCCTTAAATCTCTTTTCTGTAATGCCAAATGAGTTGAAATTTCACAAGTGTTGTTTTGTTTGGTGACAGCAGGCCTAATTTACCCAATGTACAGGGACCTCCTGTGTGACGAGGGGGGATGCCTGCCCAGGCCCGGTCACCACAAATCAAAAAAACTCCTTTAGGGAGGGCCCAAGATCTTTTATCATACGAGGAAGGCCTGTTGACATTGGCCACATGTTCACACCAGCTCTCAGGCATGGAACTAGCTGGGTGAATCCTCTGATAAAATCTCTCTTGCCCCCTAGGGGGGGAAAATGTAAAGTTAACACAAAAAGAGGCGTTCATGGAACCTAAAAGCTCTAACTTGGTGGGGTCCAAACTTAAAGGGGTAAGGGTAGAGGTATACTGGGTCCAAAGGGTAAAAGGATTTCTAATATGATAACTTAACTTACTCACAACAATAGAATTTGAATGGGTGTTAACAAAATGTGATTGGCCTGTAGAAGCTCCCTTCTGATGGGCTGAGTCGGTGATCTGTAGTAATTTCAGAGGGAGCTCCTGGGGCTTGAAAGGGATCCCCACAAGGCACGTCAAGAGGGGGCTGTCTGACGAGGTGGCCAAGAGGCAGATGTGATCCTGCCCCATGGCCCGGGCTAAGGTCGCTCAGATGTTAGCTTTGGGTTGGGGGACCAGCCATCCAACGATAGGGAGACTCAGGATGAGTGCTATCAGGGCTCCGAGGACCAGGTGGCTCTTCCTCGGAGCAGGGAATCTGGCTCGGACGGTTTCCACGACAGAGACTGAAAAATACTAAACATAAAGGTTATTAAGTATTTCTGAAATGTGGGGGTTACAAAAACTTGGAACAGTGAGGAAAGGGTAGCTCCGCCCAGGGTTTTTGATGTTGTTTCCTCATTCGCCTCCATGCTCCCTCCGCTACCTGTGGACCGGTGATTTTTCTAGATCCTGAGCCCTTAGGGATGTAGGGCCTTACCCACTTCGATGGAATCCACCTTGGCCCCGTGGGGGTGGACATGCATGCGTATCCACACCCCCACATGACCAGGTCATGTGGCCCTTCCGTCCTTCCAGACTCAGGATCCCTGACCATGTGACCATGACCATGAGAGATCATTCAAAAATTAAGAACAGCATCTAGCAAAAGCCACCTAGTTAGTTAACACCCGAGGTTCCACCAACCGAGCAGGCCCTGCCCAATCTGAGCCCCTACATGCAGTAAATAGAGAGAAAGTCCCAGTAGTACATGTAAGAGGTTTGTTAAAGAAGACAGTTTGGATCAATTCTGCTTCAAGTACAGAGAATCCCATCCGTAGGATTGTCTTTGCTCAGAGACCAAGCTGCACATAGTGAGTAATGCAGAAAAATAGAACCACACGATGTGTACCCCAGAGAGATTTGATTGTTAGGTGAGAGCCGTGTGTAATTATCGCTGTGTGCTGAATGGTACTGCCACTGTATGTAGCTGTATTTTGCATATTGTTTTTATATAAATATATGTGTGTGTAGAGCTAGAGTATATATTAGTTTTAGTAAATTGACAATATGGAGATAAGGGGTAGAATGTCCTAGGGTAACTTTATGATGCTTGTATCCCCAATCGTCTGTTCTGTTTCTGCTGTATATTAAGTCCTGTGCCTTTAAGATTAGTTCTAAGAGCAAGGAGAAGTGCAGAGTTTGTTTTGAGAAAACTGCCTGACTCCTCCACATTCTTCTGCAGACAGTGTATTCAGCAGAGGCTTAGAGACACTACAGAACAGAGATCTTTTTGCTTTTAGTTAGTTTCAGCTAGCTAGGGCAAAGAAGTTCCCTGGACTGTTTTTTTTCTTTCCTTTTTCTTGGAACTGTTTAAACCTGCTCTAGACTAAAAACCCAGGGGAGCCCTGGAGGCTGCACCTGCGGCCCACTGGGGCCTGGACCTCAGCATTCTCCAGCAGCGCCGGAGGGACTAAGACTGAAGAGAGACTAAGAGAGAGCCGAGATACACCCACAGCAAAGACTTTCTCAATTTGCCATCTCACTCCAGAACGAGAGGTTTTATTGTTTCATATTATTCATTCTTTATACTTGTAGGCACTTTATTTGTTTAGTAAAATAGTTTTTTCCACTTTTCTCCACAAAGGTTTTTTTTTCCAGACTAGTTAAAAAGAGATGCCACTTATGTTTGCCTCCCAGAGAGATCCTATATTTGGGTTTTCCCCCAAATTTGTCTCCAAACCAAGACACCATGACAGGAGGTCTATCTCTGATGGAAAAAGAAGAGCTCTCGCCAAAATGACACACTAAGGGTACGTTTAAACCCTCAAAGGAACAGTTTAAAAAGTTAATGGTGAAAAGTGCCCTGGCCAGCTGGATAGATGGTGATTCTACTTTGAGCACCCCCTGCTGTTGATATAAAACTCTCATGATGTTACAGTGAGTCCTCTCCACCATGGCTTGACCTGTGGGGGAGTGGGGGATGCCGGTCTTGTGCTCCACCCCCCACTGCTGCAGGAAGCTGCAGAGCTCCCTGGATTTGTACGCCGGGCCGTTGTCAGTTTTTAGTTCCCTCGGGATACCCATAAAGGAGAAGGCATGGATAAGGTGTTTGATGACGTCTCCTGCCTTCTCCCCTGTGTGGGCAGAAGCAAATACAGCTCCGGAGAAGGTGTCTATAGACACATGGATATATTTTTGGCAGCCGAATTCGGGGAAGTGTGTGACATCTGTTTGCCACACCTCACAGCTCTTGAGCCCCCGGGGATTAACCCCTGCATGCATAGTTGGAACTGCATGCTGGGAGCAGGATGGACAGGCGGCCACTATCACCTTGGCCTGTTCCCGCATTAGATGGAAGCGGCGAACAAGGCCAGGCGCATTCTGATGGAACAGCTGGTGACTACGTTTAGCCTGTTCAAAGATGTTAGGCAGGGGGGCCATCTTGACAGGGGCAGCGAGGGCGTCTGCCTTCCTGTTCCCCTCCGCGATGAACCCAGGCAAATCGGTATGTGACCTAGTGTGCATCACAAAAAAAGGTTGCTCTCGGTGGGAGACTAATTTAACTAACTTCGAGAGCAATTCATACAGAGTGATGTTGGACACTTCTTGTAACACTGCTTGTTCCGCTCTAGACACCACCCCTGCTACACAGGCAGAGTCTGTTACCAAATTAAAAGGTTCGGGAAACCTCTCAAATGCCCTAACGACTGCGGCCAACTCAGCAACCTGAGGTGATCCTTCCACCTCAGCGATATCAGCCTCCCACTGCTGAGTCTGAGGGTCTTTTCAAGTCAAAACTGACTTTTGGGACCTCCCGGACGCGTCAGTAAAAACCTTGAGTGGTCTTCTACTTCAAACCTCCTTGAGTGATAATACAAATTTGACATCCTTATTGAAAATTTTGTGGGCAGGCCGATGCATTGAAATTTGCCCAGTAAAGGAGTCTAGAGCGAACTGTAATGCTTCGTTTTCCTGATCAGCTCAGCCACCAACTCTTGCAGCCGGGTCATCCTCTTGGACCTGTGGTGACTCAGGAAGACCCACTCTATGATGGAGAGTGGATCATTCCCGTCTCGGTTCTTCTTTGGGATGTCCTTCCACTGAAAGATCATCCCATGGAGGTGCGGCAACTTCCCCATGATAATAAATTTGAAAGGCAGCTCGGGGTTGAATCGATGAGCCTGCCTTGAGGACATTGCGTCCTGGATCCTCTCCAGAGCTTTCTCCACTTCTGGGGTAAGAGTCCTAGGAGAACTAAGCTCCTCTCCCCCTTTCAATAAATTGAAAAGGGGGGCTAGGTCTTCGGTGGTCAAGCCTAGCCAGTATCTTACCCAGTTTAAAGCTCCACACAGCTGGTGGATATCCGCGAGGGTACTTACCTTTGTTTTAATGGCCAATTTTTGCGGCACAATGGTCCGCTTGCTGATCTCCAGCCCAAGGTACTTCCAGGGTGGCATCCGTTGAACTTTCTCATCCTGCAGCTCGAACTCTGCAGCAATCAATGCATTGATTGTCAGGTCAAGCACATGTGTGAGTACATCGTCAGTCGAGGCACACACCAGGACATCATCCATGTAGTGGTGAAAGATGGCCTGGCCCGCAGCTGCGTGGACAGGGGACAGCAAGGAGGCAACATACCACTGGCAGATAACCAGGCTGTTCTTCATCCCCTGAGGGAGTACCCACCAGTGGTAGCACCTCCTTGGGGCTTCCCGGTTGATGGTGGGCACCGAGAAAGCAAAACGTTGGGCATCGTCCAGGTGCAGAGGAATTTGAAAGAAACAGTCTTTTATATCAATAATCGCCAATTGCCAATTTTGGGGGAGCATAGTTGGGGAAGGCATCCCAGGTTGGAGACCCCATATCCTCAATTACATTATTAATTTGCCAGAGGTCCTGGAGGAGGCGCCACTTCTCCTTCCCCAGCTTTTGGATGACAAAAACCGGAGAATTCCAAGGGCTATCTGTTTCCACTATGTGGCTTTTACAGAGTTGCTCCTCCACAAACTCCTTGAGTGCTTTCAATTTTTGTTTAGACAACGGCCATTGCTCCACCCAAACTGGATCGTTCGTCAGCCAATTTAGTTTTTTGGTGGGACACTCTTCAATGGCCGCGGTGGAAATTTCCACTGAGGGGTTGAGTATGTCAATTTTGACCCCCCATTGAGCCATGAGGTCTCTGCCAAGTAAGGGCTCCTTATAGTTCAAAACAAAAGGACGGATGTTCGCCAATTGTCCTTTTGGCCCCTTAATTTGCACTATGCTCTTTGATTGACGAGCCAATTGAAGCCCTCCTACACTCTGGACGTGTCCAGCCATGTCCTGCAAAGCCCAATGTGACGGCCAATCTTTAGCTGGTACGACCGTCACTTTGTCCCCCGTGTCCAAGAGACCCATGATGTTAAGGGTCTCCCCACCCACCGTGAACTCACATTTCACCTGGGGCCTTTCCTCAGTGATGGCTTGCACTGGGCAAGCCACCGGGACCGTCGAAGTGTTACTTGGCCCCCGGGTAGGGATGATCTCAGAAATGATTTGTCCCTTAGGAAGAAAAGTCGGTGGATGGGTGCATTGCAGCCAAAGAACAAGGTTTCCAGGATTGTTAACTGTGCTCCTGGAAGAACCTCGACTTCTTGTGGGGTGTACTTACAATCCCCGATGAGGATGAACTCTTCCCCTTGGACTGGCCAGGTACCCTGTTCCTTGACGCTGACTGAGAGGAAGGTCCACTCCGTATTGGTTAAATATACGGCTTTGGTGAGCTCTAGTTTGTAGGGCTCCTGCTTGGAGGTTGTCACAAGAATTGGCTTAGAAATTTCATGGCCAGATTTAAGTGTCATATCAGGTAGTTCGTCACGTCCGGTATTTGATGTTTCTCTAGGCAGCGTATCATCAGTGCTCCTTATTTCTCTCCCTCCTCCCACTGCCCGGTCCACCCTATTTCTCTCATCGCGCCAGGCAGACCTGCGCTCCTCCTTTAGTTTAACTGCGGGCGTTGTCACCAGCCACTCCCGCTCTCCCATCTCCCCCGCCTCCCCCTTTTTTGTTTTTCAATGCTTCAATAGTTTCCCTCAGTGGGCAGTTGTTGGCCCAGTGTCCCGGCTCCCTGCAGATGATACATCTATTTCTTTGGGGAACATACAGCTTGCGGTTGGGGTCTCAGATAGATGGTGGTTGGTTGCCAGATACTGTAGCTATCCTAGGTTGTTTGGACTTTTGGTCCGGGTCGTTGCCCTGCATGAAGGGAACTTTAAGCTGGCACACCCAGAGCATATTCTGAATAGTCAGAGGGGGGTCTAAGGGTAAACTGAGGATGGCATTCCGGCATAGACTATTCACGTTTGCGAATAACATCTCTCTCAAGATACCCTCCCTCACGGCTACTTCGGCAACCTGAACTTCGATAGCCTGGGTGAGCCTCTCTACAAACTTTGTAAATTGTTCCCTCGTTCCCTGTACGATTTTACAGTAGGGCACGACCGGACCATCTGGCCTCATACCGAAAAACACTGTGACCGCATGTTCCCTTACTATGTGGAGGGCTTTGACTGGAATTCTGGAAGCTTGGTCCGATGGGTCCACCCACCTTCCCTCACCCATAAGGTGTTCCAGGGTGAGGGCATTCCCATTCTCGTCAACCGCCGTTTCGGGGTCGACGAGGAGACCCGGTAAGGCCTCCCTAAGCCATTGTCTCCACGCTGCCTCCCATAGCTTGAACTCAGTGGAGTCCATGAGGCAGGAGAACAATTGCCTAAGGTCTGCCGGGATGACAACAGCAGCCTCGAGATCAGAGCGAAGCAAACCCCTAAAATAGGGGCTGTCCCGCCCATAATCTCGATGGGCCTTACACAGGTCCCGGATGGTGGACTGGGAAAAAGGGTGGTGGACTGCGCATACGTTATGCTCTCCACGGGAGCCCTTGAAAACAACTGGGGACAATGAGCGAATAGGGGAAGGCTGCTGGGCCTCTCGAGGCGTAGGCCCCGGCCCTACCCCCTCCGGGCCCAGACCGTGGGAACCGGAAGGGGGAGCGTGGGAACTGGAAGTCCAAGAGGCAGATCTTCCCATTGGGGGAGTGGTTTGGGAAAACGCCGATGTCATCGGGGCGTTTCCCTGGGAGGAACGATTGGGAGGAGCCATGGGAGGGGTCTTAGGAGAGGGAGGAGACATGGGCGGAGCCTTTTGGGAGAGGGGAGGGGTTAAGGAGAGGAAGGGTTTGGACTGTTTAGGGGCGGGAAGAAAGGGGTTAAAAGGAGAAGGAGTGGGGGATGGGGAGAACCGAGCCATGCGGTCTCCGCCATCTTGGGAATAGCAAATGGGGTTGCCATTTTGTGGAGGCTCCTCAGCTAAACTGAATCTAACTCGGGGTTTATTAACCGGGAAAGATGGGGACGGGTAGACAAATTGAGCCGCCTGGCCAGGGCTGCCCAAGAAACCCCGAGCAGTCCAGCCAGGACTACCCAGGCGGCGGGATCGGGGAGTCCTGAGGGAGCCTGAGCCAGCAGGCAGAACTCCTGCTGCTCCCTTCAGGATTCCCTTCTGGGGACGAGGTGAAGGGGTGTGGGGACAATGAGAACAGGGGGCAGGTCATCTGGTTTCAGGTTGTTTCTGCACCTCCTTTTATATTTTCACTGCAGCAGCTGTAAGCTGTGAGGCCAAATTGAAAAATTTAGACGCTTGTTTGTCCCCGGAGAGAGCCAAATTATGAATTTTATTATTTACAGCCCCCCAAAATTTGGGGCTGTAACCTTGCTCCAGAGACACCTGAGGGAAGTACAAGAACATCCACCTGACAAACCTTTTGAGCTCAGCCTTAGAAACCTTTAACTGGGCGAGCTCAATGAGGGAGTTAAAACTATAATACACACCCTTCTAGGCAGCCGAGAGCTTTGCACCCATCTCTCACTTTTATTAAAATCAGGGCACAAAATCTCTTGCCTGCTGCCCACCCACTAACACTCAGGCGAAAGTAAAACCAAACAAAAGACAAACGCCGAACGAATCTCCTAAAACTGGGCAAATACCACACAATCGAAACCAGACCCGGCGAGCCGCAATGAAAATAAAACACAGTAGCTTTAAAACTCTTGTTGTCTCCACTCACCCAATCCCATCCCCACCCATCCCCAAATGCCCTTAAACTAAATATTAACTAACAGAAAATAACTAAAGATTGCCCCAAGGAGGGTCCCGCAGGGGAATGGGGTAAACCACCACTCCCTGGGCTGCGCAGTCTAGGATTCCCCCCACTCCTGGGGAATCCCTTCCTGACCTAGGGTCTCCCAACCCAGGAGTACCCTCCTAAAAGTAAGCCCCCTCTTGAAGGGTAACTTACCCCCTCCTGGAACTGAAAAGAAGCCTGAGGTTGCGGGGTTGGCCACCTGAAGAGGACCCTCTGGGTGTGCAGGGCTATCCTCTTCTCACCTGAGAGTGAGATCTCGGTGAGCCGCTTCGACTGGGGGTAGCGGAGCGTCCAAGGATTTCTTCAGCTGGACTTCTCAACGGCCTAAATCTGTGCCGTGGGGTCCACCTCGTCGCCGGGGGGGGGCCCACGTTGAGCGCCACACCGCTGTCGCAGTGCTGACCTATGCACTGACCAGCGCAGCCGCAGGCTAGCTCAGTTCCTGACACTGTAGCAACATGGCAAGGTCGGGGTGGCAGGATAGACAAGCCACCTCCTCCCTGTGGGGCCTTGTTTCCCCACACCAGCGACAGGCAACAAAAGGAAGACACGACCGCGGCAGCCGAATGATGAGCCGACTCTCCTGAGCAGGGTAAATGAAGGTTTATTGGTGGAAGGGAAACGCGGAGCTCTGCACTCACTGTCCTGCTGCCCAGAAGAGCCCCGAGAGCAGCTGTGCACGAGCTTTTAACCGGAGGTGGGGAAAGGGGTGGCGACAACCGGTCAGCCAATTACATTAGCGGGGGGTGTAACCGGGGCTGTAAACCTTGTAACTGGGAGCCAACCACAGAATGATGGGAGGGGATTTCCAGGGCCCCAGCCTATCACTCGACGCCTTTCCTGGAGCTTTCTAGAAGCCAGGGAAGGGTCCTGGAGTTATATATAGGGCGCCCAAGGGGAGAGAGAGGGCATTGACAACTGGGATCCAGGGGGAAGGGATGATTGACACATAACGGAGTTTGTCCACGTTGGGGTAAACAAGTTAAAACCATTACATAAAACGGGGGGGTACAAGGAATGAACCATTATAAAAGTACAATATAAAATTATATAAAACAAATAAAACAAATCAGGCGCCACCACAGGAAAACCTCCCAAGGACCACAATAGACTGGGAGGCTCCTGAAGGTATGTTTTGGATTTGTGGAAATGGGCCTATAGTAAGTTACCTAAGGACTGGAGAGGCAGTTATACAATTGGGATAATACAACCAGGGTTTTTTTGTTACCAAAACCACAAGACAGGATATTGGGAAAACCACTATAAGAGCAAATACACCGAAAATGGAAATGAGTTCTAACAAGAGGGACTCAAACTTGGAGAGATGAAGAATGGCCACCAGAAAAAATTTTTGAATGCTACAGACCCACTACCTGGGCTCAGGATGGAAGCTGGAGACACCGAACCCCTATATATATGTTGAACTGTAATATTAAATTGCAAACAGTTGTAAAAAAAAAAAAATAACACTAATAAAACAGCAAGAGCCCTAGAGCTACTAGCAAAGCAATTATCCCAAACCAGGGTGGGTGGTGTATCAGAACGGGCTGGCTGTTGGCCCTGAGTTTTAGCCTTCTGTGAATGTTGACATTTCTGTAGTGGAGCCTTCTCGTGCTTGTAACATAAACAAAGTGTTTGTTTTCACATTCCTCTCTGATGAGGGACAGTTGACGGACTTCTAGCCTGGCCAGTGGAGTGGAGAGGTGGCAACCTTATTGTCCAATCCCTGGTCATTGTCCAGAATGTATATAAGCAAGGTCATCTTGACTTATTAAAGAAAATGTGAGTACTGATCTAGTATCGAAATTCAGTGTCGCTACCTTGTTTTGGCAGTTGTTGGGGGGCTGCTTGCCGGAGTTTAAATTCCCCGGCATTCAGGTGGTTTTAGAGTCTTTTTTGCCCTCTGCAAAGCTCTGAGCCAAATGCAGGAAAAGACAGAGTCTTCAAGGTTGCATGCTTCGTGTTTATTAGTTCTTATCTTACAATTTTCTCAGCGTCCTGCAAGATGTTTGCCGCGGCTCAGACATCTGACGACTACCCCCGTCCCAGGGTTGTCCTTATCTTTTATACTAATTGCTACGCATTCGATATTTACTATTTATTACCAATGTCTATCACTATTACTAAAAAGGTCATCTTTACTTTGATCCAATCCTCACAAACTACTTTGTGCTAACGTCACTGCAGAAATGGAGTGAGGGAAGAAGAAAAAAGAAGAAGACAACGCCCCAAATTCTCCATCTTGTCCCCATTCACTTCAATACAAGAAATCCAAAACCACTGTTTTTCTCACCCTATGATATACTAAACTACAATCTTTCACACTCTTGTGGCCTGCAATGCTTTCTGCAGTGCAAGAAGCCTCTCACATGGACTGAAATCAAATCCAGTGTCTCTCTGAGCTCTGGGCTGTGGTCCCAGACCCCCCTGCCCAGGTCTCTGACTCTCCAGGGCAACCAAAGGAATGTCCTGGACTCCAACATTTCCCCCTCCTGTTTGAACCAAAAACACTTCCTTGGCCAGTCTGTCCATGGTTTGCTGTATACACAGAAACAAACACGGCAAAATCATGAGAAGGATTACAAGCACTACTAAAATATATATAACTGTCTTCAAAATTTCCTTCCACAATGGTGAAAGGTCAAACAAATTGAACAAACCTATCTATCCATGACCCAATCACCTCTCTAAATTTGTTCACACTCTTCTGCAACTGCCTGATGTTCTCATGAATGGATTTGGAATGATCTGACAAATTCATGCAGCACATTCCCTCAAATTTCTCACACCCATGCCCATGGGTCAGCAAAAGATCATCAATCGCTGCTCTGTTTTTGAGACTTGCTCATCTTACACTGTCAATGTCTAACAACATGTCACTCAGTGCAAGAGAGATGGCTCAGGCATGTTTGCTCAGCTAACAGCTTACTTGATCTAATTGTGTCAAGGCTGCTTCTGAACTGATTTTTTCCCTCTATGTTTTTTGTTCTCTCATCAGTGTCATGTTGGGTGTTAGCAATGAACGCATTCTACTGCTGCATGGACTACCTGTGGCATTTGCAGGGATTGTGGGCTAAATCTTATCCCCACAAATGAAAAAATTTCCCTTCAGCAACGGAACTGGGAAATGATTGGATGGTTTTTCCAGCATCTTAGTGTAATTACACCAAAACAATGAATTTCTGTAAAAATTGAGGTTTGGAGTGACGTCTATAACTTAATTTTTTGTCACTCTAGAAAGGCCGAATTTCACACAGAATTGCTTTTGGACCGATCCAAGAATCTCTAGTTCCTGGGGTTCAAAAGGAGCCACAGGAAGGAATTTCATCTAAACATCTTATTGGTCTACTGGATTTACCATGAACTTTGAAATCACTGGAGGGATGTTTTCTGGAATCAGCAATTCGCTCGCTGGCAACCCTACTAAACATGTTGAAAAAGGTTTCCCCTGGCTTTGAGTGTGTCAGGCAGATGGTATCCAAGCCTGATGCATTGCCTAGAGTTTCCCAAACATTCTCTTTTGGTTGAGCTACAGGCAAAACTGCCGCACTGCTCAAGGCAACTAAGGAGAGAATGAGGCACAAGGATAGATCTTTCATTTTCAATGCCCTCTTTTCCATGGGAATCTCTAAAAATGCAACACTACTCAAGCCCTAAGGAAAACTCAAATCCCAGAGTCTCTTTTGCATGTAGAATGAAGGGATGTCCACTGTCTTGACACCGACTCCCGTCTGCGTGCCTACTTCTCTTCTTTCGGTCTTGTGGTCTGTCTCTGCTTTCATCTGGACTCGGTATGGTTTCATGTTCTTTGCTGCCAGTCCAACTGCTGTGAAGACACAAGCAAATCCCTTGCTCCAAGTTATTAATTTGAATGTTTTTTCAGTTTGCCCTGTTTCTGGGTTTCTGATCAGAACCAAAGGATTTTCCTTCAGTTTTGCTCTTGGATTGACCGCTCCCATGGATGCAGGAGAATGCACAAGCTCACAATCAGGACAAGCACTAATGACTTCCTTTGCTTGACTTTTGGAAATGTGAAAACTTCTCATTAGTGCTTGAGCATTCTGATGAAAGAATACATGATTCAATTTTGCCTGTTCAAAAATGTTTGGTGAAGTCCTTGAAATTGTCATGGTCAATTTGTCTGCGTGTGCACTGCCTTCTGCCAAAAATCCCAGGAGGGATGAATGTGCCTTCATGTCAGAGATAAAGTATTTATGTTCTCTGTTTTGCAACAATGTCCTCATGCACAGCAAATATGAATTCAAATTTTCATTGTCAACCTTTCTCAAAAGTGAATCTCCAAGTCTCCCGACTACACCACCTGTAATCAAACCAAAAGGTTGCTGAAACAGCTCAAAAGTTCTGACCACTGCTGTTAATGCCACTGTTTGTGGTGACTCTTGTGCTATTCTTATATCTGATTTCCACTCTCCCTTGATGTCATCCTTTGACTTTTCCCTGAAACTTGTTTTTGCCTTCAACAATCTGTGACTTGGGAAATGAATAGTACAAACACTAGAATAATTTAACAATGCAATCTGCCAGTTCTCTGATTTCTGCAATGCCCAATCAAAATATTCTTTTTTCAAAGGCAGGTAAATTGTTGTAAAATCTTTGCCTGCCATTGTTTGCAGCCTGGTCCTAGTTTTGATGATGATCTGAGCTATCATTTCCAGACTTGTGAGGATCATCCTCGGAAACCTGTAAGATAAAAAATTCCACTCTAAAATCAACAATGGGTCTTTTTGTGATGAATCCCACTGAAAAATCAACCCATACAATGGTACTTTTTCTCCCAACACTGCAAGAAAGAATGGCAATGATGTTACAAAACAATCCCCTTTCAAGAGATTCATCAGATCCCTGACAACTTCACGATCTAAACTCTCCCATCTCGGGTTTACAATCTGTCTACCATAAATCACTGGCATACCTATGCCCTTTGCACCCATTGAACATTTCTTTGTGTCTGTCCAGTCTGTTGGATGGAATTCTGGCTTGGTAGAAGCCTGTGCAGTGTCTGCCTCTGAAATTATCTCCTTTGTTTGTGACTTTGCTGCTTCTCCATCCTCTCTAGGATGTTTTGGAAGCTGCATGTCATGTGGTCCTGTTTCTTTTTCTTTCTCCCGCTGAACAGGAACCAGAGTTTGCTGAGCATTCTTGTTATAAATACGATCAACCAAATTTTAGAAATCAAAATTTAGAATTTTATTGAGAGAAAAAATGACAGTCTCAGACAGCCACAATTAAGAGGATAGCGTCGAACCCTGGGTATTTCGGCACTGGGTGAACGTGGTAACATACTCTGTCAGCATGTTACCCTCCCAAGTTCACATTTCTGGTCTGAAGCTGTCGCTTTTTATACACTGGTTTGCTGAGAAGAGACGAGGCTCTGATGTTTTCCTCGTCCCCGGCAGCTTCATTAACTATTCATGTTCGGGTCTAAGGGTCGTGAATAGTTTTTTCCGGGGTTAACAATGACCTTAATGGCTGAGCCCAGGTGTGTCGTGGATATGGTAATGTCCAGAGGAGTCCGATGAGATACATATGATAATGTCCGGAGGAAACCTGTGAGATACTGATCTGATGTAATCATTTGGTTCTTGAGTAGCTCATCTGCTTCTTCTGTGGCTTTTGTGTTCCTTTTCAGGGTTTCCCGGCAGAGGCATGTCACTGACATTCCTCTCGTCCTTGTGTCCCTGTTCTGGGGTATTGCTGCCAGCAGAAATAGTTTGTACTTTTTCCTTTATGGCTTTTATATTTTGTGAATATAAACTTATATGAATTAACCTTAAAGATCTCACAGTTTTTATTAGAACATGTACAAGTATACACAAACCTATATTTTATATGGGTGTATTACAATACAGACATATTCCACACAAATTAACTTTAGGACATTTATCACACTCCCCCAAAACCACTAAAATCACAACCAGCCATCATCCCCCCACCACACAAAAAAAAAAAAAAAAAAAAAAAAAAAAAA
>JANEHK010000380.1:0-29635 GCA_025960845.1 Tachycineta bicolor | reverse complement strand
CTCCTTTTTCCAGATTCTTCCTGATGTGCCCCAGGCCTTAGCTACAAATTGTGTTTTCAAAAGGACCTGTCCTGCTGCAGTGTCGGGTTCTACACCTGAATATAACTGCAAGACTTTTCTTAGTCTTTCTAACCAGTCTGCCAGGGGTTCATCCTTCCCTTGGTGCTCTCTTAGAGCTTTCCTTATATTCTGACCCTTGGGCACTGCTTCCCGGATTCCTCGGATAATCATCCACCGGAGATCACTCCTATTCTGCCTGTGTCTTTCATTCTGATTATTCCAACCTGGATCTTGCATAGGCCATTTCTGATTCCCCTGGTCTGGCCCCTGACATTCTCTATCCCAAACCCTCATTCCTGAATGTCAAGTCATTTCCCTTTCTTCCATGGTAAACAAGATTCCTAAGATAGACTGCAGTTCCACCCAGGTGTATATATTTGGCTCCAAGAACTGATCTAATCTCTCTGCCACTCCAGTAGGATCGTCTAGCAGCCTGCCCATCTCCTTCTTAAACTCCCTGACATCCCCTGTGTTCAGGGGAACACTCACATCACCAATAGGTCTCTGTTCTGGGTTTGCCATTGGAACTTTTCTAAGCGGGTATAGTCCATCTTCCATTTTTGCTTCCCCATCCCCATCATAACTTCTCCCCATCCCCTCCCCTCTAGTTCTATGTGCTACTGGCCCCTCCTGAATAGGGGGTGTGTTTGCATTTACAGGGGGCCCTCTGGGGCTTGGGGTTGAACGGGCTGATTAGGTTGCCTATGAGGGGGTGGGAGGTGATCTAATGGATCCTAGGGCTCGTGTCTGTCTTTGTTGGCTGCTTGCCCTCTAGTTTGTAAAGGATAGAATGGAAAACCCTTGATTCCTTGCCTTCAAGGGACAAATTCACCCATTCCCATGGGAAGCCACAGAGCAGCATATTCACTTTCTTCCTGAATTAAAGGTTCTTTTGAATTCACATATAAATTCAAAGCCAGGCAAATCCAACCTTCAAAGGATCCGGACTTTTGCCAATATAAGTTATCTTTCCCGATCATTTCCTTTGTCCATTTAAACATACAATAATTAATCATTTTCTGCTTACTTTTTCCTCTTTGGGATTCCCATGCATCCCAGTATCATAACATCATCCCCAGTGACTGTCCTGAGGGTTTCTCCCCTTCTGAGAACCCCCCCTCACAGTTCCCAGCTACACCAGGCTCTTGTGAATTTCCTTCATAATTCGCAGCCCCTGGGTTTCAGGACTTACTTTTTCTCAGACCCGTTTTTGGTGGTAGCAAACAAAGAAACTCCCAGTACCAGGGGAATTTTGGTCTCCCTCACTTTGTCGTTCAATCCTCTCACTTATTATTCTGTTGCACTATCTTGTCTTTTACCAAGAGTTTGCCTCATGCCTAATTCCAATCTCTCTCCCCATCTGTCTTCCCTGACTATGTCCTTCTAGCCACTTCCCCTTGCAATCCTTCTTGGTCTACTACTAAAGTTGCCAATTATAGTTACCAGCTTTTAGTCTCAAAGAAAATTGAACTTGACTCAATTGCTCCCTTCCTTATTCACCTCGCCCAGTGATCAGATTGCTCCCTTCTCCTCGAGGACCTTCCCCTGGGTTCTCGGGCCAGGACCCTCCCTGACAGTCCCTCCCAGGGAACCTCACTCATTCTCTCTTTTCACTTCCCTCCTTTCCCAGCTGGTTTCCTCACAGAGTGCCAAAAACATGGTACTGGAAGGTTCACACTTGCTTTGGGTTCAGGGCTACCAGCCCCCATTTTAGATATTCTACACACACATACAGCTGCCTGCCTGCCCAACCCCATGGTACTTACACAGTCCATTTTCCCACACGGTTCTTGTGCACAAGACGTTTTACAGGCACCTTTACCTTTAGCTGGCACTCCAACAGGCACTTTTGTGCGTGCCTTCTATTGCTGGCTTCCTTTGCTTATGCATTATCGTAATTGGAACCCCTTCTCCAAGGAAGCCTGGTCTAAGCTTGGGAACACCTTAAAAGAGCTGGTGGGGAGCTGCTTCCCGAGACTAGCTGTCCTTCCCCAGGCTGGAGTTCCTGGGTTTCAGCATCAGATTGTTATAAATGAAGCTCTATATGTCTAATTTAATAAGCAACAAAGTTGAATTTAGCAGCAATGCAATTTTATTTAAGTAGCATCTTATAATCAAGCATATTAAAAAATTCGGCAGTGATTAATAAAGACAAGTACTTTCGGATAAAGCATACGCATAAAGTGACCAGGGTATGGAGCGGGGTTTCTCACCCTACTTCACGTAAAAAACAAAGTAATTGAATTTAAACTTTCATGCTATATGCTAATACATATTCATTAATATTTCCTGTGAATCTCCTATTTTCAATTCCTAAAATCTATGTCACTATACTACATAACACATGTTCCACTTGTTATTAGGGTGTCTTCCTGGCTTTTTGGTGGTTTTCTTCAGATGAAGGCTCCTCATCTTCCTCTCATCCTATGAATAACCTTTACTGGTTGTTCATGTGCTCTGAGTTTTGTATTATACATAACTAAGCATTATGTTCCAAAAAGTAATTATTTCATGGATCAAACCACCACCCAAACTCCCTGCCTTGGAATAGTCCCAACTTTGTCCATCTCAAGGCCAATTCTATCTTAAGACATGCTGTATCCCATGACATCTGCAAAGGGCCCATCTTCCTACCTTGGAGTAGTCCCAGCTTTGGCCAATCCAGCTTTGAAGCTCTTTCTTATCTCAAACTGCACCCTGTGTCTTATTTTTCTCATGTAGCATCTGCCAAGGGGCCCATCTGCTTTGTGACACTAATCACATCTACTTTTTCCTTTACTACTTTATAACAAATATTTTCAAAAAAATATATATTTTTAAAATATTATTACGGTTATAATTAGCATGAATTATTTTCATTTAGTACAACTTTATAGATTGATATCTACAATGTCCAATTGATATTTATCCTCAGACCATTATATGCAATCTAAATAGATATGACAATCAAGACCCTTCATGGCTGATGATAAATCAGACGTTGTCACCAGCCCCTTGCCACTATTTCCGTCATCCAGCCCCGGGCACTGCTATGGATCAGGAACAGTGTGGCCAGCAGGAGCAGGGCAGTGATTCTTCCCTGTGCTCGGCACTGGTTTGGCAACATCTCGAGTGCTGTGTTCAGCTCTGGGCTCCTCAATTTAAGAAGGACATGGAGGGGCAGGAATGTGTCCAGAGAAGGGACACAAGGTTGGCGAGGGGTCTGGAACACAAGTCCTGTGAGTAGTGGCTGAGGGAGCTGGGGTTGTTTATCCTGGAGAAGAGGAGGCTCAGGGGAGATGAGGCAGTGTCAGGGCACAGGTTGAACTGATGATGTCCAAGGTCCTTTCCAGCCTTGCTGATTCTGTGATTCTCTGAAACCACCCTTGCAGCAGTTGCAGGATGAGCCCTGGGCCTCCTCTCCAGAAGGTCCAGCAGCCCAGGTCCCTCAGCTTCTCCTCACAGCCCCAAAGCCCATCCTGTCAGTCCTGCAGAGCCTCTGCAGCTCCTCCTCCTTGCCCAAAACAGGGAGCCCCACAGCCAGACACAGCAGCCCAGATGTGCCCCCCTGGCCTGTGGTGTCTCTGGCAAGGGAGCAGCACGAGGCTCTGCAGGAGCCTGCAGACAATTCCTGAAGCACGTAGAGGATGATCCTGCTCCCCAAGGGATATTCCCATATTGCTGGGAACTAAGGAACTGAAATGGGGAATGGGGCCAGAGAGGAAATGGCAGCCAGGGATGGGCTGTTTGCAGGGGAGGGAACAGGGTTGGGCAAGAGGAAGAAATTTGTACGAGGGAAGAGTAAAGAAAACAAGTTAAAGCAAAGGAAATGCTGAGGGCAGTTTGGGAGTGGCTGCCAGGCAGCCCTGGCTCTGAGCAACAATGTCTGCAGTGGCAGAGGAAACTCAGAGCTCATGGGAACAAACTTTCTGGCTGACTTTGGAGGCCACCACAAACCTGAGTGGTTTCTCTGCTGTCCCCTAGCCCTTCCTGGCCCCAGGGGCTGATGGCATTTGTGCTCACTCAGGTTCATCTCCCTGGTTCAACCCCAACACCATGGGTGTTTTAATGCATTAATTTGTTTTGCATTGTGTTTTAGCAGATCTGAAATCTGTATCAAATGGTTTGTCCTTTTTCAGCTGTAACCTAACTCTTCCACTCCCACGTCTCCCTTATTGGGTGATGTCTTGTCTCTGCCTCTGGGCCCTGCCCCCTGGGTAAAAGGCCCGAGCACGGGCGGGGCTGATCACTCTGGCACTGGAAAGCGATCCAGCCAAAGATGTCCAGCCAAAGAAGGGCAGGACTGGAAAATAAAGCAATATTTTCCCTCCAGACAAAGAGCAGGCTCTTTCTTTTTGCCATCGGCGGTCGTCTAGTCTCGTGTAGAAATACAACAACTGGCGATTTACATGCGGCTCAAGGCCACAAAATATTCCCAAAAAGCTGGAAGAACCACTCAGGGAGTACGTGGCCAAGGAATCCCAGCAGAGACAGACCCATCTGGCTTGGCATTCCCTGTGGAGTCTCCGAAATACAGGATTCCATGGGCAAGGCTGCAGTTTTCTCCTTTGGGCTCAAAAATCCCATTGGAATGCTGCGAAGAAGCCCTTTGAATGGGAGGCTGCTCCCAGAGAGAGTGACCACATGTTCCTGGAAAACTGATCCTGGGATCAGAGACTGGAAGCTCTTTTTGCACCAAAAAGGGTCAGTCTCAGGCAAAAGGAGTGATTGGGAAAAAAGGGAAAGGAACACTGGAATTTTGGTGAGTACCACCTTCAGTTTTTAAGGGAAAATCTTTTTAAGGGGCACTAAACCTCAGAGAAAAGAGTTTCTCCTTTCGTGTAAGGTTTTTGCTTTCAGAGTAAAAAACCTTCAAAGTGCTTTCTTTCGGCAGCCTGGGGGTGGGTAGAAAAGGAAACTGTTCCCCCCCCCTTTTTTTTTTTCCCTCTCTCCAGAGAGTTTTTTTCCTTTCAGTTTCTCAGTCACAGTTAAAAAGAGGACATAGAAACTTAAAATCTGAGCCAACAATGGATGTCTCAACAAAGAGCCTATTATCAGATTTTAAGTGTCTCAGATGACGGAAAAACCCATTTTTCCAAGAAGCAATTAAAAAATTTCCTTTGATGGTTATTTGCTTAATTTCCAGATGAATCATCTGAGCAAATAAGCTCCCCAGAATTTTGAGAAACTGTTGTAAAAAAATGGTCTCAATCAAGCTCCCCTAATGATAAAGAAGAAGCAAATTTTGCTCTTTGGATCTTCCAGATTTTATTTGCAATGCAAAAACAAAATGAAAAGAAAAAAAAAGCTGGTTCCTTGCAGACTTTCCCCAGTTTCCTCAGTTTCTCCCTAGCCTGACCCCAAAATCCCTTCCCCAAAATCAAATATTCCTCGAGAATCTCCTAAACTTTCCCCAAAACTCCCTTGTTCCTCAGTTTGTAAACCCCGGGTTTGGTTTGCTTTTGCAAGCAGTTTGAGTGCACAGAACCCCCATCTTAGTGAATCCCAAGCTAGTCTTAGTTCCGAAGGAGTGGTCACAAGATGGAGGGGACTCCTTTGTTCCCCAAAATGGCTGAAGCCATGTCCTCTTGAGTCACAAGGAGCCTATGTCTTTGTTTGTCCTTCCTTCCTGCAATCCCTTTCACAATCCCTTCCTCTCCCCAGACACTCCTGCTTCCCTTCGGTGCCGCTCCCGGCACCGCCCTCTCCTCTGACTCCACCCTCCAACTCCGCCCAGTGTGACTCAAGCCTCCAGCTCCTCCCTGCCCCTGGTTCCCATGGTTTCCCCTCCCACAGTCCCAGTTTCCACACCCCAGAGGGGTGGTGGGGGAGCTGGGAACCCGGATGCAGGAAATTATCCCAGCTTTTCTGCCACCCCTGTCACATACCAAGGGTCAAAAAGGGGGGGTGCTGTCCACAATAATTGGGACCCCTTCCCCAACAAGCGATTCAGGATTTGTGTAAAGTTCAGGCTAAATTTGGACACGAAAGTGAATACTTGCACAGCCTTTTAAAAGCAAATCTAGCAGGGAATCCTCTTGTTCCCTTTGACCTCTGGCAGCTTTTTTCTGCCCTACTTTCATCCACACAGTTTAGGCTTTGGGACTCCACATGGAAAAAAAGATTAAGAGATTTACTCCCAGAGCATTGGCAAAATCCTGAAATGGCTGTTGATAATAATAATTTGCCAGTTCTGTTAGAACATCTATGTGGTGATGGTGAATGAGTTGCAGCACTAAAACAAGCTCAAGAAATTATTTTAGCTGTTTTAGAACGCATAAAAGAGACTACTTCAAAAGCATTCTTTTCAATCCAGCCCGATGGGTCCTTCCAACCTTACAGTAAAATAAAGCAGCTTCCATCAGAACCTTTTGTAATGTTTGTTGAGTGACTAACTTGAGCTGTCGAGCTACAGGTTAAGAATGAAGGAGCCCAGGAACAGGTCCTGGAGGAGATGGCACTGACCAATGCAAACGAACAGTGCAAGGCAGCCATCCTCAGCCTGCCCATGGACTCGGCTCCAACCTTAGGTGACATGCTGCATGTTTGTACCCAGAAAGTTCCTTTCATGACTGCACACTTTAATCACAGTTCCAGAGATGCATTCAGACCACCCCAAAGAGCTGCCGCAGCAGATGCCATGCCATCTGTTCCTGCACCAAAGCCACCACCCAAAAGAAGAACAACGTGTCTTCTGTGTGATCAGGCTGGACATTGGACATCTCAATGCCATTTAAAGAAGCAATTTCTGGACTTTCAGGACAATGGGGGTGGGAGGTTTCAAGAGCTCAAAGGGAATTTTTCAAAAAAGTAAAATGTCAGCGCTCACTTGCTCAGCGTGCTGACATAAATAGGGCAAATCGGGGTAGGTAGGGAGAAAAAACTAAAAAATGCAAATGTTAAATTAAATAATCCTGTTAAAATCAGTTCTACCTTTCAGCAGAAGTCGCCAGATATGACCCTTTCAGATCATGACATAAGCAGACCCTGTCTAACCACAGAATGTCTCCAAAAGCCTTTTAGGTTGCAACTGACAGAGTCCTTGCACCTAAGTGACACAGACTGGCATTTAGGTTCATTGGATCTACAAGTGCTAGGCTCCTAGCAGCATGCTGGCAATAAGCATGTCATCCTTGGAGACACCAAGTACACACCGAGAGAGATCAAGATCCTTCCAGGTCTCATCTCATCAAACCCTAAACAACTAGTTCTCTGGCTGCACTGTGTCCGTCCACCTTTGTTTCTGCCTAAGGGGCAGATAATAGCTCAGGCAATTCCAGCACCTGACCCATTCCCTGGAAAAAACAGCACAAGGGACAAACACCTTGAGGTTTGCCCCACATGAGTTATTGGGAGGGACAAACTTATAATAGGGTGTGAGGTCCATCACAGTGGGGAAGTAATAAACCTCAAAGGGGTTTTGGACACAGGCGTGAATGTAACGATTGTACCAGAAAGGATGTGGCCCTCACCTTGGGAAGTGCAAAATGTGGCCAGGCTCGTAGAAGGTATAGGGGGAATGAAATGGGCAAAAGAGTCAAAAGGTGTTGTGCAAATTAAGGGGCTAAACTGACAGTTAGCTACACTGCGTCCATTTTTTTTAGATTATTCAGAGCCCTTGTGGGGGAGAGACCTGATGGCCCAGTGGGGGGGTCACAATTGGCATTCCAGATGCCCCCCGGTTTTTCAGGCTGTTGCCACTGAAAAGCGCTCTACCCAGAAACTCAACTGGAAAACTGATTCGCCACTCTGGGTAGAGCAGCGGCCGATCAGTAAAGAAAAATTGAAGACGCTACAGGGACTAGTGGATGAACAGCTAGCTAAAGGCCACATTGTGGAAACCACATCTCCGTGGAATTCCTCAGTCTTTGTTATAAAAAAGGCAAACAAAGGCAAGTGGCAGCTCCTCCACGATCTCTGTCAAATTAATAATGTCATTGAGGATATAGGTTCCCTTCCAACCAGGAATGCCATCCCCAGCGATGCTCCCCCAAAATTGGAATTTGACAATTATTGATACCAAAGATTGTTTTTTTCCAGATCCCTCTGCACCCTGACGATGCCCCACGTTTCGCCTTCTCGGTTCCTACCCTCAACTAAGAAGCCATGAGGAAAAGATACCACTGGAAATTTCTTCCCCAAGGGATGAAAAAGTCGCCATCTCTTTGTCAGTGGTACCTCTCTTCCCTGCTGTCCCCGGTGCGCGCAGCTGTAGAAGCCATCATCCTGCACTACATGGATGATGTGCTCATGTGTGCCCCCAATGATGACTTACTGTCTGTCATGGGTTAGTACAGTTTAGTTTTTAGTTATAAAAGAATGTAAAATAATTCTCCAGGTCAGGACCTGGGGATTGCTTTGGAAGAGACAGAGACCTATCAGAGAGTTAGTTAGAATATTGACATCTATTCCAACCACTGAAATTGTTAGCTGCGACTTTGGGAAGTACCATATAAACCCCCTTGATTTCCTGTAGGTGGGTTTTTTTCCTACTTCCTTTGGCCAGAGAGAGACAGGTAGCATCAAGCTGGGCCTGCTACTCCCCCCTTTTTGCGGGGGGAAGCTGGCCTGAGGCCTGGCCGGATTCCATCAGCTTCCGGGTGAAGGGGGGGAAAGAGAAGTTGCTATCTTGTGGCAGCCGCTTTCTTCAGGTTTCTTTGGAGCAGAGAAGGATCTCTGCTGGGCCCCTGATGGGAGCTATGGGCACTGTTTGGGCCGAGGCCACCCGATTTGCACTGAGGGGTGGGCTGAGAGGTCATTTATGATCTTGCCTGAGTTTTTTTCCTAGACTGCCTAGGGTGCTCCAATTTCTAGTGTTTCTGCGTGAGTTTTTCCTCCTTTATCAGCTCAGCCTTGAACATCTAATACCATGAGCTACAGAGAGAGAGAGAGAGAGAGAGAGAGAGAGAGAGAGAAAGACTCAGAGCAGATTTAACTCTTTCTTAGCAACATGAAGCTTCCAGAGCTTGGCCCTTCTCTGGGAGAGTAAAGAAGGACAGAGTGAACATAAAGAACAACAGCATGAAGTCAGTAGCAAGAGTGAAAAGACTATTAAGACATAGGGTTGAAGAGTTAGTTGTTCTATTCTTGAGCCATGGAAATGAACTCTATATTTAGGTGATTCCTGTAAATCATGGGAAAGATATGCATCTGGGGAGATGATTGTTCTGCGTATAAATTTAAGCAAAGGTGTTTGTGATGGACTAAGTAATATCCTATAAGATGCTTGAACAGAGAAAGATGAGAGGCCCCTGCACCAGTGAAGAAGTGAGAAGATATCTCTGTACCTTGAGGTGAAGAATCCTTTGCTTTGTAATTATTTATCTTTAAAAGTGACACCCCAGTATGAAAAAGTCTAAAACCCATGACCCATCAGCAGCTTGGGAAACTGCTCCTGGGAGGGTCACAAAGGCAGGTTTCTCTGGGCGGTTGTTTTTGTGACAGTTTAAAACCCACAAGACAACTCTTCTAAGTTGTCAGGGGGATCCATGACTAAAAAGCATACTCTTCCCCTAATGAATTAATAAAAGACTATTATCAGATAGTAAAACTGACTGAAAATTACAAGTTTTGTCTCTTTATGTTGTTTTGTAAAAAACTGAACAGTTTGTAAGGAGAGAGAAAAGGTTTTTTTAAGTTTCATTCCATTTTAGTTTTTTTCCAACTTTCTGTTTTTGTATTCTTTTAGTGTAAGTTAATAAACTATTTGTAAATTTTAAAGTGAATCCTGCTTTGTTTTTCGCCTAGTCTCTCTCTCACAAAAAGAGTAAGTACCAAGACCAAAATTTAATGAATGTGAAACCATTACATTAAGTAGTGTTTCTGCCCAGTTTAAAATTAAACCTATGACACTCTACGAGGATTGTAGTAGCGGCTATAGCTTGAATACATACTGGCCAGCCGTGGCTCACTGGGTACAACATCTCTGATAAATAAGCTACTGGTCTCTTTACTCCTGCCCACTCCTGGACCAGAACTCCATGAGCTACCCCCTTTTCTACATTCACATACAGATGAAAGGGTTTTTCTAATGAAGGTAAGCTTAAAGCTGGTATTGAGGCTAGTTTTAACTTCATTTTTTCTAATTTATCATCATCTTCCTTGGTCCATTTTATATTATCTCCCTCTGTCAATTTCTCATACAAAAATTTTACTGCCTGTGTGTACCCCTCAATCCATAATCTACAATATCCCAATAATCTGAGTAGTTTTCTGATTTCCCTCTTTGAAGAGGGAGGTGGAAGGGATAAAATTCCTGCAATTCTCTCTAGACTGAGCCTTCAACTACCCTTACTTATCAAGTGTCCAAGATATTTCACCTCTGGTTCTACAAATTGCAGTTTCCCTTTTGATACCCTTAATCCTTTTTCTCCAAGAAAATTTAAAAGTTTTATTTTAGCTTCTCTAACTTCAACTTCATCTTCCCCAGATAGTAGAAGGTCATCCACATATTGGATAATTTGTATTCTAGGAGGAGTGGAGAAGGCTTGCAATATTTTTTCTAAAGCTTGCCCAAATAAGTTTGGAGACTCCGTGAACCCCTGAGGTAATTTTGTCCATCTTAATTGCTGCTTTCTTCCAGTTTTTGGATTATCCCATTCAAAGGCAAAGATATCTCAGCTCTCCTTGGCCAGTGGACAGGCCCAAAAAGCATCTTTAAGATCCACTACATTAAACTACTGATGCTGGGGTGGAACTTTACTTAGAAGTGTATAGGGATTGGGTACCACTGGGTAACGAGACCGAGTTCTTTTGTTAACCTCCCTTAAATCTTGTACTAGTCTATAACTCCCATCAGGCTTCTTTACTGGGAGAATAGGGGTATTATGGGGAGACATGCAAGGTTCTAGTGTCCCGTCCTTTATTAGTCCTTCTATTACTGGCTTCAAACCTTCCCATCCTTCTAAAGATATGGAGAATTGACGTACACGTATGGGACAATCTTCTCTCTCTATTGTAACACTGATAGGGTCAATATTTAATGCTCCCCTATTTCCTTCCCCAGCCCAAACTTCTTTGTTAATTTTTTCTTCATTCTCTTGGTCTAATTTTAAAACTTTAGCTGTCATTTTCCCATCTTCTGGTATAACCCCTATTCCTAATTTCACTTGTAAGTCTCTTCCTAGTAAGTTGCTACCTGCCTTTGGGACTAATAAGACATCTCTCATCCAAATTTTACTTTCCTCTTCAATTACTACATCTTTAATGACTGGAACTGTAAAAGTTTCTCCTTTTGCCCCTGTTACTTTTGCAGTATCTTTCCTCACACTACAACCTTTTGGTACATTTAGCAGGCAGGTTCTTTCTGCCTCTGTATCTACCACGAATTCTAATTCTTCTTCTTGGGGACCCACTTTTAGAGTTATCACAGCCTCTAGATGGTATTTCTCTCCTAAAAAATAGAGCCTTTGACCTCCCTATTCCTCCTCTGTGCTCATCTCTTTGAAGATTTTCAGATCTATCACCTGCTTAGGACAATTTCTCCTATAATGTCCCTCACCCCCACAGTAAAAGCAGACATTCCTGGAATGCTGCTGAGACTTGGTTTGTATTGGGATTCTATTATTTTCCTTTCCCCTGTCTCTATTAATTTTATCTCTAGAAGTCGTGCCTGTATGTTTTTGATTTTTTGGAAATTGTTTTCTCGCATGGTGATTGCCATAAATTTTGCTTTCAATTTAGCTTTCTCTTCATCTCTTCGGACATAAACTTTCTGAGCCTCCTTTAATAAGTCATCTAATGATTTATTATGACAATCCTCAATTTTTTCTGATTTTTTTCTAATATCTGGCCAGGCATTAATAACAAAGTTAATCCTTAACAAAGCTTTTCCCACATCAGTTTCAGGGTCTATTCCGGAATATTGTTTTATATTTCTCCTAAGTCTGTTCAACCATTCAGTTGGAGATTCTTCTTTTTCTTGCTTTGCCTCAAAAGCTTTTTTAGCATTTTGCCCTCGGGGTGCTGCCTCTTTTATTCCCTTGATTATTAAATTATGATATTCATTCATGTGTTTCCTCCCTTCCTCATTATTTTGGCCCCACTCAGGAGGCGCAGTTGGCATTTTGTCTTCTCCGGGGGGCCCCTGTGGGTTCTCTTTTTCCCAAACTTTTATTCCAGCTGCTCTGATTAATTGCCTTTCTTCCTGAGAAAATATTATTTTCATTACAGGCTGCATCTCTTCCCAAGTATAAATATTCAGAGTTAAAAATTGGTCTAATTGTTCAGCTGTGCCTATGGGATCCTCTAGAATTCCTTTGATCTTTTTTAAAATTTCTGACCTTAGAAGAAGTCAAAGGAGCATTTACAAACCCTGTTCCACTCCCTCCCATTGGGACTTCTCTTAGTGGAAAAAGACTAATTTCTTTATCCCATTTTTCCCGTGTTTTGAGAAAGAATCCAGAGAGGGCTGTCTTTTAAGTGAACTTCTAGTGTTTAGATAAGGCATTTTTAGGGGAGTCGTCGTTTGTCTGGGCAGTAGCTGTGGTTACCGAGGGAATGGAGCTCAGGGCAGGAAGGGCGGTGAGGGGAGGGCATAGCACTGAGGCTTGGTCCTCCAAGGGCGGAGCGTAGGCGGGGTTTGCTGCCAGGACCGGCAGAGGAGGGGGCAGTTCTGGGGGATACCAGAGGGGAGCGTGGGCAGCCTGCACTGGGGCTGGTGGCAGCTGAGTCAGTGGCTCCCGGCAGAGACAAAGCAGCAGCGGCAGCGCCCAGCGCAGCCGGCACGGGCAGGGCAGCCGGGGATCGGGCAGTGGGGGAAGCGATTGGAGACAGGACGGCTGGGACCGACGGGACCCCTGGCACAGTTGGGGCGGCGGCCCCAGACTATGCGTCAGGAGGGAGCCCTGGCACGGCCCTTAGGGTGGCCATGGACCAGGCGGACAGGGCAGATGAATTCACCAGCGGGGCCAGGGATGGGGTGTATGCGGGGACTGGTGCAGCTGCTGCTGGCTGTGAACCCGCACTCGGGATGAGAACCGGGGCAGGCGGGGATGAAGCGGAACTCGGGACAGGGGGCAAAGCTGCGGACGGCGGGAGCACGAGTGGGAACGGAGGGGGCAAACCCGCAAAGGATCCCACTCTTTTTCCTTCCTTCCCTCCTGCTCCCCTCCCCCTCTCCCCTCCCGTTTCATTTTGAGGGTTTCCGATATGCCAAAGATCTTTATTCTCCCAAAATCTCTTGTCTAACTTGTGGCACGCTTTCTTCAGGTTTAAACGGTTCTTTAGAATTTACAAATATATTTAGAGCCTGACAAATCCAGTTCTCAAAAGAGCCGTATCTGGGCCAATGAACGTGGTCAGATCTTATTTCCTTCTCTGCCCATTCTATCATGCAAAATTGTATCATCTTTATCCTTTCCTTTCTTCTTGTACAAGGGTTTTTATCCCAGTTAGCAAACATAATGCCAAGAGGGCTATCTTGCAGTATGTCTGTTGGTAATTTTTTACACCCCTTTTTCTTCCTTGTATCCAACTTACTGTTTTTCTGTCCCATTTTTCAAGATTTTATCTATTTGTCCCCCACCTCTGTTTTTCACTTTCTCTTACAACCTAAAGACCACTTCTATCTATACACACAAACAAAAATCCCTTCTATCCAACACAACTATTCAATACAATACACCTCCCTCCAAGGAGTTATAACAATCAACATTACATGTGCTTTCATCCATCTACTCTTACTTCATTTCTCCTTCACTTTCACACACTTTTTCACACCCTTAGGACATGAAGCTGATCCCTGTCACCAGAGAGTTGTTGCTCTATGTGGCCCCCTCGCCTTGGGTTTGGTCTCTGGGTTCCAGTATAGCTGGGCCTCTGAGGAGAGCCCAGAATCTGGTCGCCTCTTGTGCCGATCCACCTATGAGGTTAATTTGCGTGTCACTTACAGTTTTACTATGAACCCCGGCTCCACACGCCCGGAAGGAAAAGGGCTGAATTGCAGGTCACACACACGTTCTGCCATAGCCCCCACCCGCCCGGGGAAACTGAGGCAGATTTTGTGTGTGACTCACTCTCACACAACAAAACAACAATAAGGTACCTTTTACTCTCAAATCACCTATTACAAGTCTTAGGTGCTACTGGCCAGTCCCGGTGCTCTTGGATATCCCTTCAATCTAGCTGTGTTGTTCAACCCCAGATGATATTGGGCACTTTATCCCTCAATCCAGCTGTGTTGTTCAACCCCAGATGCTATTGGGCATTTTTTCCCTCAATCTAGCTGCATTGTCAAACTCCAGATGCTCTTGGGCATAACCACAATCCGGCAGAAAGAACCCTGGGTGTTCTTGGGATAATCCCTCAACCCAGCAGGTTTCAGTCCTGGATGATCTCGGGGCAGTTACCCCTCAATCCAGCAGACTTTTTTTTTTTTTTTTTTTTTTTTTTAAACTTCCTAGGGATCCCAATCTTTCTCTAAAACTCAGTTTCCCTGGGGGGATTCTCTCACTCTTCTTATCACTCGCTTCGTCTCTTTACTGGCCGTCTTTCTCACGAAAGAACGGAAACGCAGCATAGGAGACTCTGCACTTGCTTAGCAGGTCTGGGATAACCAGCTGCCTCTCATTCACACACATTGATCCCTCCCCTTTAACCGCCCCTCCAAACCAGTACTTACCTGTCCTTTGTCCTTGTGTCTTTGTCTTCGTGTACACTTTAGGCTTAGGAGCTAACTACCGCGGTTTTAGGGAATCTTTTCCCTTTTCTTTGTTTTATTGCCTCCTTTTGTCCATTGATCGTAACCTGCATCTGCTGCTCACAGCAGGGGAACACAGAGCGAGGTTGCCAACTGGGCAGGGCGTGCCGTCCTCACCCTGATTCCACTGAGGCACCAGCAGTGAGGTGTTTTAACCATCCTCTGCTACCATAATTGTGAAAAACGCCAATCACTTGTTTTTAAAATTTTAAAAGTTTAATAGTAATAAGATGGTTATAAAAATAGAATTAGAGTAAAAAAATTGAACAATTAAAGTTAGGACAATACGAGAAAATAAAAAAAGTTACAGACATCTGGGTGCCTCCCCGAGCAAAAAAAAAGCTCCGGAGAAGGGCCCCTGTTAACAAAGGATTATCTCAAAAGCAATAGCCTGTTTAATATTCATACAGTTCATACATGATGCATAAATTCCATTCAAACAAAGAATTGTCTCTGGTTAGTGTCACTTTTTCCTTTTAATCTCTATGGCATCCACAGGGATGAGTGAGGCAGGAGAAGTTGGTCTCTTCTGATAAGGAAGTAGTAAATTCTTTTTTCTCTGAAAGATTTACGTTTTCCTGTGGTTGGTACATAAAAACTACATTTTAACTACAAAACTTCATTTACTATACTATCAAACTATTAATACAACACCAACAATTAACACAACACAACACATATAGTAAATATCTTGCATAGAGCCATATAATATGCACTTTTCACAAGGACAAGCTGTGGGATGAGGTGCAGGGCAGACCCAGGGAGAAGAATGACTTTTGCATTTGATGGAGTTGTGCCTCCCCTTGGGTTTGTTGGCTGACAATAAATGAACATCCCTCTGTGTCTTGAGCAGCTCCTTATCCAAGGAAAGCAGGTGGGAGTTGGAGCCCAGGAGCTGAAACCTTCAGGTCCAGCCTGGGGTGGAGGTGTAATAGACTATGGACACAAAGAAAAGTTCCAATAGGAATTTATTAGATTGCAGCAGGCAAGGCAAAGGCAAATACAGCGCTGGGCGACAGTGAAGCTTCTGCTTTACCAACTGCTGCGCTTGGGCAAGTTTTCAGTCCCTCTTTTATCTTGTTTTTTCCTCCGATTGACGTGTCCTTCCCGTAGTACTCTGCGTATGTGCGGCGTGTTGCTAGGGGGTCTTTTTCTGCCTCCCAATGGTCGCAGAGATGAAGAGTGGTAATCATTTTCTAGTATCTCTTAGTGTCTTCTTTCTGATAGGGTAACTAAGCTTGAGTTCCTGAAACTTAAAGCTGATTAAGGAGCAGAAAACAAAGGACTGAGCAAGAGCATGCTTGCACATGGGTTCTCTATAAGCTTAAATAGTAACATAGTAACTTCTTGTTATTTTGTGTTATTTAACCTCCAGTGAACAAAAACAGTTTATGTTTATCACAGAGAGAGCTCAGATTTGCACAAGGCTGCTTTGAGTCCCAGGGCTTGGATGGTGGAAATGGTGGGGTGGGAGTAGGGACAAAATCTGATTGAAAGTCAGACATAAAGGATCTTGATTTTCATATCTATTCAAACTGCATGAGTAAGTACCTTGGGATCAATGTCAATTGGAGATTGAACATATAAATGTATTAATAGGAAAAAAATCCTAAGCAGGACCTGAAAGTATTTTCTCACTGTCTTTTGTAAATATATATTCACTATGGATACACTTCCAAAATCTGTTTAATTAACCACAAAAATTTGAAAACTTAAATCAAATTATTCCCAGAGGCTTGGACTTTTAAGGCATTCTGAATGATAATGCACCTTTGGGCACTGAATTCCTGAACTGAAGGGTTGAAGGCTGAACAAGCATATGGAGAAATCAAATCCAACAGCAGCCTCCAAGTACTGACCCCATCCCTGCCCAGAGACCGTGGGGGAATGGGCAGACAAGGGGAGCGTCCCTGGGGCTGGGCAAGCAGAACTCAGAGGCACCAGCGGGTGCAGGTGGGAAATGGAGTGTGCAATGTGGCTGTGAAAGCCCTGCCTGGGCTGTGCCAAGCAGGACAGACAAACCCTGACCCTCATCCCCCAAACAATTCTATCACTTAGACATTTCAAAGGAATTGCAATTGTTTGAGTACTCTGAGTTGATGCACTGGAGAAATAGCAACAAGAGATTTTCAGGAGCTCAAAAAAAACAAAGCAGACTTTACTGGCAACTTTAGAAAATCAGAGAAACTCTGGCAAAAGGTTTAACACAATATTCAATCAACAAAAAGCACTTCTGAAAGCATTATAAATTGGCCCATTGAATATCACAAAGTCTAAATCTGTTAAATTTAAGTTACTCAACGTTTTCAAAGGGAGTAAATTAGAAGAGGAAGACGCAGAAAAAAAGACAAGTAAGATACACAGAAGCACACACACACACACACACACACACATACACACACACAGCTACCAACTCCTGGCTTCCAGTTGTGTTCAGATAGAAATTCCAAGAGGAGGTGGGGTCAAGATGTGTGCTTGCCTTGTGGTCAGCCTTGAATACCCCATGGTCTTCCTGGGCCCTTCCCCCAGGAGGGACTTTGGGTCACTTGGTCTCTCAGGAGCTGGGCTGGGGGCTGCAGAGGTGGCTGTGGAGCATTGCCTTTGGTGTGCCAGGGCTTGGCAGACACTGCTGGGCTGGGATAGAGGCTCTGGGGGGATTGGGGTTACAGGGCAGGGCAGTGCTGGGGTTTCAGGGCAGGGCAAGGCTGGACCTGCCCCTTCCTCCCTCACACACAAAATGTTTCCAGCCAACAATCTCCTCCAGTCTCTCACAACAGGCAATGCTGGAGGTGGAACCCCAATTGTGGCCATGGGCACCTGGACAAGAAGGACAGTTCTTTTCCATAGGAAGGTGTAATGGTTTTAGTTAAAACTGGGCAGAAACACTAATTAATGTAGTGACTACACATTCATGAAATTTTGTTTGCTAAATTTAGTGTAGTGATCTTAGGGTTTACTCTCTTTTTGTGGGAGAGGATCAGGAGAAGCTAAGTAGGCTCAAGCTTATAAAAACAAAGTTTTATAAACACACACTAAAAGAATGGAAAAGATAAGAAAAGGAAATATGGAGAAAAAAACCAAAAACCCCCAAAATGCAACTTCAAAACACTCTTCCCTTCCCTTACAAACTGTTAACTTCCTTCCAAACAACATACAGAGACACAAGCTGTGATTTTCAGTCAGTTTCACCGTTTAAACATAATATTTCATCATTTTGGGAGAGGAGTCTCTCTAGAGTCTTATGAAGACATTAGCCACAAGCCAAAAACAGTCCTGAGGCTCTCAGTGTCACAAATCTGCAAGTGCTTAGAGTTTTTGCAGATTGTGCTGTTCCACCCATTCGCAGCCTCTCCCCTGGCTACTCACAGGCCTCTCAGTTTATTTGGAGTACTGTTTAAGAAAGCTTCTTCTAGTATAAAACAAGGATTCTCTTCTAGCTCTAAAATTGTTTCTATCTCAAAATAAATAAAGACCTCCTTTTACCCCAGGAGTGAGGGGCTTCAAAATTCTCACTTAAATCTCAATCCCCAACTTTGACTAGAACAAGCATTCCCCCAAACAACATTAAGATGTTACAAGAAACAGTCCATTTCTCTCTAGTTTACAGCAGAAAAGCTTGGTTATAAATGTCCACATCCTCAATCCCTCTTCTAATAATCTTTATCAGTTCTTTCACTCCTGCTCCACTGACTTCATGCGGTGTCTTTCCAATGTCCCCTCTGTCTCTTTCTTTTCTCTCTCAGGGAAGGGTCAGGCCTTGGAAGCTCCATGTTGCCAGGACAGGGTTAACTCTGCCCAGACCTGCAGTGGCCATGTGATTTCTGCTCCAGGCAGCAGTCTCTCCATTTCAGATCAGCCTGGTTTCCTCCCTCCATTCTTTCTTCTCTGTCTGGAAGACACCGGAGGAGGGGAGCGGGAGGAGAGCTCTGCCCACCCCTCAGTGACAATCGGGGCAGCCTCGGCCAAACCGGGCCCATGGTTGTTATCAGGGGAGATCCCTCCCTGCTCTGGGGTCTTGGTGAGGTTTTTTCAAATTGGTTGATGTTAAGCTGCAACCTCTCCTCCCCCCTGGGAGCCGATGGAGTCTGGCTGGGCCTCGGGCGAGCTTCCCCCCGAAGGGGGAGGTGGGGTGTGGGGAGCAGTAGGACCCACTCGATGTCACCTGTTCAGCTGAGCAGGAGGAAAAGGGCCTGACCTGAACAAAACTGGGATTTATATGGGTACTGCCCAAAGTCGCATTCAACATTCTCAGTGGCCAAAGCAGGTGCCAATATCTCAAACCAGCTTCTGATAGGTCCTTGTCCTTTCTAAAACTATTTCCAGGGTCCTGACAGGGTAATACTTCACATTCCTCCCTAACTAAAAACCAAACTGTGCTAACCCATGACAGTGACCTTTAGGCTTTGCAGGGCTCAGGCACAGCGGTTGTGACAGAGTCAGGGCTGAGGTCACACTCTGTGGGCTGAGGCAGAGCCCAGCCAGAAATGACCTGAGATGGGCTCAAATGCAATGATGGGAGCATGGCCAGACCCTCATGTCCTTCAGTCCCACCTCACATCATTGCCAGGGGCAGAGAAAGGGACAGGTGACTTCTCAGCATGGGTCACAGGAACCTGGGTCCCCAGAGCCCTTCCCAAAGTGGCAATGGCCCATTAACAGAAGATATCTCCCTGGAGGGAGGATGGCTCATGGAAGAGATCAAGAACACTGCCCCATTTGGTTTTACACAGCTGGGCCATTAAGAGAAGATCCCCCTCAGAGATATGAGGGATGGGTCATGGAAGAGTTAAAAACCTGCCCTACCTGGTGTTCACAGATGGTAATAGAATACTTTTATTTTGTTAAATCTTGCATTGTAAGACAGGGCTTGAGGGTTGTTTCCCAGGAGTTCTCAGGCTTTCCTCAAGGCTACTGAGATAACAACAGGACTACAAATAAGAAACAAGAGCCTGAGAAACTGTTTAAAAACAACGCAAAACTTAGAGGACACACAACACGATGATGGATACTTCACCAATTAGGTGTCCTGAAGGATGTGTGAACAAGTGGCTTAGCTAATTGAGAGACACCTGTACTTCTGGACAGTAGTGCTAGAATCTATAACTGGAGTTTAACATAAATAAAACATATATTAAATAAATAAATAAATAAATACACGTGCACACACACATATATACACACACATATATATATATATAATAAACTGCTTCTCCTAAAATCATATTGATTCTGTTCTTCAGTTTCCCAGGGTTCCCCTGCAGTGGAGAGGCTCTGCAGGACTGACAGGATAGGCTTTGGGGCTGTGAGGAGAAGCTGAGGGACCTGGGCTGCTGGACCTTCTGAAGAGGAGGCCCAGGGCTCATCCTGCAACTGCTGCAAGGGTGGCTTCAGAGAATCACAGAATCAGCCAGGTTGGAAAAGACTTTGCACATCATGAAGTCCAACCTGTGCCCTGAAACCGCCTTGTCTCCCTTGAGACTCCTCCAGGATATACAACTGACAAGCAGGGGACAGAGTGGCTGGACAGAAGGCAGGCAGAAAGGGACCTGCGGGGACTGATGGAGAGCAGGGTGGAAAAGAGCCAGCAGTGTGCCCAGGTGGCCAAGAAGGCCAATGGCACCTGGCCTGGATCAGGAATGGTGTGGCCATCAGGACCAGGGCAGTGATTCTTCCCCTGTGCTCGACACTGGTTAGGCAGCACCTTGAATGCTGTGTCCAGTTCTGGGCCCCCCATCTTAGGAAGGACATGGAGGGGCTGGAGCGTGTCCTGAGAAGGGCAACAAGGCTGGTGAGGGGTCTGGAACACAAGTCCTATGAGGAGCGGCTGATGGAGATGGGGGCTGGGGTTGTTTATCCTGGAGAAGAGGAGGCTCAGGGGAGACAAGGCAGTGTCAGGGCACAGGTTGGACTTGATGATCTCCAAGGTGTTCTAAACCTGTGCTGATTCTGTGATTCTCTGAAACCACCCTTGCAGCAGTTGCAGGATGAGCCCTGGGCGTCCTCTCCAGAAGGTCCAGCAGCCCAGGTGCCTCAGCTTCTCCTCACAGCCCCAAAGCCCATCCTGTCAGTCCTGCAGAGCCTCTGCAGCTCCTCCTCCTTGCCCACAACAGGGAGCCCCACAGGCAGACACAGCAGCCCAGATGTGCTGCCCTGGCCTGTGATGCCTCTGGCAAAGGAGCAGCAGGAGGCTCTGCAGGAGCCTGAAGACAATTCCTGAAGGACTTGGAGGATGATCCTGCTCCCCAAGGGACGTTTGCCATGGTGCTAACTCAGGAACTGAAACAGGGAGTGGGACTAGGGAGGAAAGGGCAACAGGGATGGGCTGTATGCAGGGAAGGAAAGAGGGCAATAAGAAAAAAAATAAGGACCACAAAGAATAAAGAAAGCAAAGGGGAAATAAAGGAAATGCTGAAGGCAGTTTGGAGATGGCTTCCAGGCAGCCCTGGCTCTGAGCAACAACATCTGCAGTGCAACAGGAAACTCACAGATCATGGGAACAAACTTTCTGGCTGACTTCAGAGGTCACCACAAACCTGAGTGGTTTCCCTGCTGGCCCTCAGCTCTTCCTGGCCCCAGGGGCTGATGGCATTTGTGCTCCCTCAGGTTCATCTCCCCACACCAACACCATGGGGGTGCTCACGCCTGCTCTGGGCAGTGCAAACAGGGGCTCCTGAACCAGTGCTGCCGTGTCTGTGCCTGCAAGGATGTGGCACCTGTGTGAGCTGGGGGAGAGGCCAGGGCTGCAGAGGGGGGATGTTGTTGGCAGGTGCATGAGGACGCTCTGGGACGCTGCCCTGGGGTGTCCAGTGCAGTGGGGATGGATCAGCCCCTGCTCTGCTGCTCCTTCCCATCTCCCCCAGGCACCTTGCAGAGCCCCAGCCATGCTGTTTGCCCCCAGCCTGCCCACGGCCACCCTGGGGCTGCTCACGGGGCTTTTCTCTGCTGAGCATTGGCCTGGGCGTGTCCTTGAGAGTGCCTGGGCAAGGAGCATCAAGCCCTGTCTTGCAATGCAAGATGTAACCAAAAAAGTGTATTCTATTACCATCTGTTAAAACCAGGAAGACAGGTTGTTTATCTCTTCCATGACCCATTCATTCCTCATATCTTTGAGCGGGATCTTCTTTTAATGGGCCAGCTGTTAAAACTAAATGGGGCAGTGTTCTTGGTCTCTTCCATGACCCATCCTCCCTCCAGAGAGATATCTTCTGTTAATGGGCCATTAAGTCTCACTGCATGACTGATAAAATTACATCAACCCATTGTGACATGCTCCACCCAGAGGGAGGAGCCAAGCATTCCCCCCTGGATATAATCTGAGATTTAAAGCACCAGGAGCACCCTGGTTTCCATTCGATTCCCAGAGGAAGACCAGACCCATCTACACCACCACTGGACCTTCAGAGGAAAACTACACCCTTCTACAAGACATTGCTTCAACAAAACTGCATCTGTCACTCCAGGAGGACTGCAGCCACGTTTTGATTGTACTGCAAGCAACACCCTGACTACCTGGGTGTCAGGTTGGATTCTGAGTCTTATTCTTTGGGCTTTGTTGGTGGTGGTGTGTTTTACTACTGCATTTTTAGTTTAATTTTCCTACTGAAGAACTGATATTCCTATTGCCATATCTTTTCTTGAGAGCCAATTCATTTCAATATTATAAACCAAAGAGAGGGGGGTTGTATTTTTCATTTCAAGGGAGGCTCCTGCATTCCATAGCAGACCCCTGTCTTACCAGCCCAAGACAGGGAGCTCAGCTCAGATAACCTGAGTGGTCCCTGGATTGGGATTTTTTGGTTGGAGATGTTTTGAAAAGTAAGAACTCCAAAGCTGGGTGGAAAATGGTCCTTGGGGGGACATTGGGGGGTCCCAGTGGCGGCTGCTGGCAGAGGCAGCCTGGAGGAGCAGAGCCCTGTGTCCCCCAGGACCCCAGACAGGGGGGAGCACTGCAATTTGCAGGACCCTCAACAGCTTGGAGAGGGGCAGGGGGGACACCTTGGAGCCCCTGCACCCCAAAGCAGAGAATAAGGGGAGAAAGGACCCTGGGACACCAAAACACCGAGCATCCCTAACTGGAAAATGGAAAAGGGGGGGGCTTTTCAGATTCCTGGGATCCTCAGCAGCCTGGGGAGGGCAGGGAGACCTGAGACAGGGAACTCCACAAAGGAATTTTCAGGGCTGCTCTTTGTGTTTGATAGGCTATTAGGGACTCCAAATGTTTGGTGACTTGTAGAGATGGACTTGAGCAGAGGGACATTCAAACTCAACATACTCATCCCTTGTTTTTGCCCAAACCAGGATTTTGCATACCCAAACCTTGGCCAGATGGAGGAAGAGGCTGCGAGGAAGAGGAAGATGCCCCGGGACAGCCAGGCAGGTGAGGAGGAAGTCAGTGCCCCTTTCCCCCTCTCTCCAGCTCCATTTCCCAGCCCAGCATGGCCCCCGGGTGCAGGACAACCCCGCTGCCAATGCCATCTTGCCAGAGACACACTGGGAGGATCTCCTTCCTCTTCCCTCTGGCATGGAGGCAAATCCCATCCTGTCCTTGTCCTTCCTCCCCCAGACAAGGAGATGAGGATGGAGACCAGGGAGGATAAATCCCCACAGCAGAACCCTGTGGAAGAGGCCATTTTAAGTGGCTCCATGGCACAGGAATCCAAAAGGGAGAAAAAGCGCCGGAGACCCTGCAGGAGGAAGGACTCCAAACCCATTCCAGGGTGGTCTGAGGAGGAAAGACCCACCCTGTGCCAGGAAGGTGGACAGAGCTTCAGCCAGAGCAACACCCCTGTCCAGCACCAGATCATCCCCACTGGGGACAGACTGTACGAGTCTCCCAAGTGTCAGAAGAGGTTTCAGAGAAGCTCCAATCTCCTCGTGCACGAGCGGATTCACACAGAGGAGAGGCCCTTCCACTGCCCCGACTGCAGGAAGGGCTTCAAGCACAACTCCACCCTCATCAGGCACCGGCACATCCACACTGGGGAGAGGCCCTATGAGTGTGGGGAATGTGGGATGAGCTTCAGCCAGAGCTCCAACCTGATCCGCCACCAGAGGATCCACACTGGGGAGAGGCCCTACGAGTGCGAGCAGTGTGGGAACAGCTTCAGCCAGCGCTCCAATTTGGTCTGCCACATGAACAACCACACTGAGGAAAGGCCATACAAGTGTGGGGAATGTGGGAAGTGCTTCAACCAGAGGTCCCAGCTGATCATCCACCAGATGATCCACACTGGGGAGAGGCCCTACGAGTGTCCCGAGTGTGGGAAGAGGTTTCAGACCAGCTCCACTCTCCTCGTGCACCAGCGGATTCACACAGAGGAGAGGCCCTTCCGCTGCCTCGACTGCAGGAAGGGCTTCAAGCACAACTCCCACCTCATCAGGCACCAGCGCATCCACACTGGGGAGAGGCCCTACGAGTGTCCCCAATGTGGGAAGAGCTTCACCCAGAGGTCTCACCTGAGCCAACACCAACAGAGACACCGATAAGGGAAGCCCTGGAAGTGCCTCGGCTGTGGGAAGAGCTTCATGTGAGTCTCCAACCTCATCCCCCATCAGAGAAACCACATTGGGCAGAGCCCTGGTGACCCACATTTCCCATGATCCAGACTGGGAAGACACCTCTCCCTCTCCCTGCCCCTGGCAATGATGTGAGGTGGGACTGAAGAACAGGAGGGTCTGGCCAAGGTCCTGTCATTGTATTTGATCGCATCTCAGGTCATTGCCACGGGCAGGAAATGGAATCTCTCTCTTTTCCCAAGGACAAGGGTGGCCTTTCCCAGCAGGAGGAAATACGTGGCTGGGAATAGCCAGTCAGTGTTGTTGTAGTTTTCCCTACATTGTTTGTCTTATCCCTTCTGTTCCTAGTTGTTCTTTATCTTGTTGCAATTACCAGTAAATTGTTCTTATCTCACCCTTGAATCTTTGCCTTTTGTACTTTCCATGGGAGGCGGGAGAGCAGCGAGCAGTGGCAGGGTTTTTAGTGGGAGCACAAAATTGGGGAATCCCATTCCTAAACCCTGGCCCGTGGAAACCGAGCATCCCAGCTGGTGCCAGCCCTGGCTGCCCTGGCAGCAGCCTTGGGAGCGGGTCCCTGGCTGGGGGCTGTGGGAACCTCTTCACTCTGGTGCCCAGGGACAGCACTGGAGGGAAGGGCTGGAGCTGAGTCGGGGCAGCTTTAGGTTGGATGTCAGGAAAAGGTTTTTCCCCCAGAGGCTGCTGGGGCACTGAACAGGCTCCCAGGGAAGGGTCACAGCTCCAGGGCTCTGGGAGCTGCAGCAGCGTTTGGACACCGCTGCCAGGCCCAGGCTGGGATTGTTGGGGTGTCCTGTGCAGGGCCAGGAGCTGGACTCGAGGATCCTGATGGGTCCCTCCCAGCTCCGCCAATTCTGTGCTTCTGGGATCCCATGGCCCTGGGAATGGGACTGCAAATGGTTGCCATGGCAACGGGCTCTGGCTCCAGGCCTGAGCTGGTGTCCATGGAACCACCCCTGGCACGGGATCTGCATGGAGCTGCCAAGGGACCGACCCTAGCAACAGGGGCTGGGGATGGTTGTCATGGAAACTGACCATAGCAACAGGGGCTGGGGATGGTTGTCATGGAAACTGACCATAGCAACAGGGGTTGGTGATGGTTGTCATGGAACCTGACCATAGCAACAGGGGCTGGGGATGATTGTCATGGAAACTGACCATAGCAACAGGGGCTGGTGATGGTTGTCATGGAAACTGACCATAGCAACAAGGGCTGGGGATCGTTGCTTGCTAAGGAACCGAGCTGTCACAGGCCCTCAGAGGGGTTCCATGGGGACTTTCCAAGACTCTCCTTGCTGTTCCAGAGCTGGAATGTCACAGGCAGAGACAGGGGCTCCATGGAGACCTCCCAGGGGTTTCTGGGGATGGTCAAGAGCCCTGTGGTCAGAGGCAGTCACAGCCATTCCATGGTGACATCCCAGGGCACCTTGGGCTGCAAAGGCACCAATCTGTCACAGGCACTCACGGGGGCTCCACGGTGACATCCCAGGAGTCCCCAGGCTGCCAAAGAGCCGGGATGTCCCAGACACTCACAGGGGTTCCTGTCATGGGCAGAGTGGGAGCTTCAGGCAAGAGCTTTATTTCTTCATTGGAGAAACTCCTGCTGAGTCCTGAGGTGGAGAAATTACTCCCAAAAGCCACAGTGGATCCCCAGACTCCTCCAGGAAGCCTAGACTTTTAAAATTCCATCTGAGAGAGGAGGTTGGGAACAGATGGGTCCAATCCTAGCCCCAGACTTTGCCAAAAGTTTATGTTTAAATGATTGGAGAGGTGGAATTGAACCATCATGCAATTTGTCCCACAGGATTAACAATGGAATACCAGCCATATTTGTATAAATACAGACCTGATTGGTTCTGATCAGGATAAGACAGAAAAAATTATTTACACCACACAGTAAATTAAAAAAGTTACTTGCTCCACTGTATACGAGTCATAACAATTATAGAACATAGGGCTCAAGGAAGCATTTTTCAAATAAACAGGGCCTTGCTGGAGTTGTTTGAACCCATTGCAGGCAGATCCTCCTGTTCCAGCAGGAACTGCCTTTCCTGTGCCAGGACCAGGGCAGATCCCGCTGCAGGAAAAGCCCCAGGCCAGCCCCAACACAGGGAAGGCCTCGGGGACAAGTGCAGAGTGCCGTGCTGGGAGCTGTGCCAGGGAGAGCCTGAGGCACCAAAGGCACCTTGGCAGCAGCAGCTGCTTCCAGGCCATGGCCAGAAGCCTCCCTTGGCAAGGCGGCCTGGTGGCCACCACTGCAGAGCTGCTGCTCCAGGGTTCATTTCTGGCTGGGCTCTGAAAAGCCACTTCTGCTCCAGGAGCCTGACTGGGAAGCAATTGGCCCCAGTGCCTTGGGAACAAAATATTAATGACAAAACTTCATCCCCGCAGAGACAAGGCAGGGGCAGAGGAAAGGGGAGAGCCAGGCCCAGGGAACAGGGCTGCCATGGTGATGGCTGTGAGGTCACTGCCACTGCAGCAGCCTGGCTGCTCCTCAGCAGACATTCTGGCCAGAAGTGTTGTGAGGTCACCCAGCACATCAGAGAACCCACACAACAGGGATTCTGTCCTTGGGGAGGGGGTTTCACTATGTCAGGTTGCAGCAAGCTCCGGCTCTTGGAGCATTCCTGGGACTGGGGCATCCACTTCTCTGGAAAAATGATTGCAGCCTTGTGCCACTCTCATTTAAAATATTTCCTCCTTCTAACAAATCCAAATCCACCCTCATTCAGTTAAAACATATTGACCCTTGTTCTGTCACTGCAATATTTTGGAGCAAATACCTTTGACCACTGCTTCTATTTTCACTGACCTTGGAGACGACCCAAAAACCTCCCAAGGTGGGGTTTGGAGGCCTCATCACACAAGCAGCACCTAGAGGATTCTGGCTCTGGGCTCAGTGGTGCACACACTGAAGAGAAGAGTAGCCAGGGAGGGATTGAAGGTGGTTCCAGAGATGCTGGAATTTTCTTCTTCGTATAAAACAGCCTGAGAAGGAAATAATGGCACCAAGGGCAGCTGGGGAGGCCCAGACTGGATACCAGGAGAAAGGAATTTCCCTCCCAGGGCAGGGCTGTGGTGTAACATATCCCCCAGAAGGAGCCTGGAGCAGCCCAAGGCTCTGTGTGCCCAGGTAGAGGCAGGCAGGACGCAGAGCTGTCAGCAAAGGAAGGGGCCAGCGAGGTGGGGCAGCCAGGGGATGACGACAGCCTGCAGGGACAGAGGCACAGGGAAAAGCCCTGACCTTGGGGCTCTCAAGAACTTCTCCTGCTCCAGGCCCAGGGCTCATCCTAAAGCTGGGGCAGCCAGAAAACTGTGCCCATTTCTGTTCATTCCTCCTCTGGTGAGGATGGATCGTCAACCCCTTGGAGGAGCCTGATGAATTTTAGTACTCCAGAGGCCTCTTCTTTCTTGAACTCTTCAGTTCAGGAATTCAGGGGAAAAAACCTATAAATATTTGTTCAATATACCAAACAAGAAAAGCCCATGGGAATACTTGAAGTTTTTAGTTCTTGTGTGGTTAATTGGACAATTTCAGAAGTGTATTCAAAGTGAATACACTATATTGAAAACAATGCAGAGAGAACTGTTTTCCTGTTTCATTTTCCTATTTATAGATTGATATCAGCAACGTTCAATTGATATTGACTCCCAGCACCTTCTACTGCAGTCTGAATAGATATGAAAATCAAGACCCTTCATGGCTGACAATCAATCAGACTTTGTCCCCTCCCCACCATTTCCCTCATCCAACCCTTGGCACTCCTATGGATTAGGAATAGTGTGGGCAGCTGGAGCAGGGCAGTGATTCTTCCCTTTGCTCTGTACTGGTTGTGCAGCAACCAGTTCTGGGCCCCCCAATTCATTAAGGACGTGGAGCGGCTGGAGTCTGTCCAGAGTAGGGGAACAAGGCTGGTGAGGGGACTGGAACACAAGTCCTGTGGGGAGCACCTGAGGGAGCTGGGTTGTTTATCCTGGAAAAGAGGAGGCTCAGGGGAGACCTCATCACTCTTTACTGACAGGAGGGTGCTGCCAGATGGGGGTGGTATCTTTTCCCAGGGAACAGTGACAGGACAAGAGGACATGGCCTTAAGCTGCACATGGGGAGGTTTACGCTGGACATTAGGAAATATTCTTCACAGAATGTATGATTGGGCATTGGAACGGGCTGTCCAGGGAGGTGGGTGACTCACTGTCCGTGGAAGTGTCTAAGGAATGACTGGATGTGGCACTCAGTGCCATGGTTTGGGTGACAAGGTGCTGTTGGGTCATAGGTTGGACTTGATGCTCTCCAAGGTCTTTTCCAGCCTGGCTGATTCTCTGATGATGGTGACACTGCAGGGCCCTGGGGAAGCAAGGAGCCATTGTGACACTGCAGGGCCTGGTGGCACTAAGAGGACCAGAGTGACACTGTGTACAACATGGCACCATAGAGCCACGGGGCCACTGTGACAGTGAGGGGCTAAATGCAAGCAAGGAGTCCATGGTGACAGTCTGGGTCCTGGTGGAACCCCAGAGGCCACTGTGACCCTGTGGGGCCTTGTTGAACCAAGGGGCCATTGTGCCACTGCAGAACCAAGGAGACCCTGGTGAGACCCTGGGCCCAATGGAATCAAGGGGCCAGTGTTCCATTGCAAGGACTCTTGGAACTGAGGGAACAATTGTGCCACTGGGGTGCCTCATGGAACCAAGGGTCCCTGGTGACACTGCAGGCTCTTGTGTAACCGGGGCTCCATTGTGACACTGCAGCTCCAGAGAACACACTGGGGCAGTCTGAGGCGTGATGGAACCAAGAGGCCACTGTGACACTGCAGGGCCTCGTGGAACCATGCAGAGCATTGGGACAGAGCAGGACATGGAGTCATGATGGGGCCAATGTGACACTGCAGGGCCCCATGGAACCAATGGGCCAGTGCTGCTCCTCAGGGACTCCTGGAATGAAGGAAACATGTTTGACACCATGGAACCCCTTGGAACCAAGAGGCCACTGTGATAATGGAATGAAGAAGATCATTGCTGAATTGCCAGATCTCATGGAACCAAGGATCCATTGTGACACTGCAGGGCCTTGAGGGACCAAGGCACCATTGTGACACTGCAGGGCCCAAGGATCCAAGCGACTTTGTGACACCAAGGTTTCCCATGGAAACAAAGGGGCATTGTGACACTGGGGGTAACCATGAAATCATGGAGACCATTGTGACACTCTACAGCATCATAGAACTGTGGTGACACAAAATTATGTGGGATTGTTGATCTGCTGGAGGGTAGGAGGACTCTGCACAGGTCCCAGGACAGGCTGGATCCAGGGACCAAATCTAACAATATGAGATTTAACAAGTCCAAGTGCCAGGTCCTGCACTTTGG